>BMAO01001685.1:0-19156 GCA_019973975.1 Trichonephila clavata | reverse complement strand
AAAATGTTTTTTTTATTTATAACACTCTTCAAACCGTCCTGTCGAGAGCTATTTTATAATGTAGTAATTGATTGTCTGTGTGAAGCAAAACACTAACACTAATGAATAAGTACCTTCTACTGTTTACTCTCGTAAAAAAATAACGCTTTTTTTTCTCAAAAATTACTTTTTCTGAAGCTTTTGTGCATAAGATAAATAAGTATGTTTTTGTTACGAAAGTCATTCAAACGCAAACGCTGATCCTGTTTACAAATAAACAAGAGAAGAAAATGTGGTTTCCTCTTAGTACAGAAATAATAACGTAATTTAAGAAAATGTTTTGCTCTATAATTATTATTATGCGTGTCATGATTTTTCCTTTTAGATGTATTAAATACATTTCATTATAAGTTATAGTAGAATTTAAAAAAAAAGATTCTATTTTTAAAATTGTATAATAAATCGTTATAATAAAATAGAATAATTATTTAAATAATCTTATCAATGCAAAACCTTATAGAATTAAACAGCCTATAAATAATGAATAAAACTGTATACAATTTAAAAGAATATTAAAGCCTGAAAGTACTAAGATAGCAAAAATTATATGTATAACAGAATATTGAACAATATCTAGAGCAAATTCATATGCATGACATTTCTGAATTTCTTCACTGTACATACGCATATGTGACTGTAGATAAATATAAAAAGCTAAACCACTTCATTCAAAAAGAAACTTCTACAAAAATAGCATAAAAATGTGTAAGTAATATAATATTTCTCTAATGATAATCTATAACCATAATAAAATTTAAAATTTAGTAATAAGAAAAAGAAAATTCTGTGGATGATTTTTAACAAAATAGTTGTTAAACTAAGAGGTTATATATAATTTTGGTTTTCAATTTTTTTATTTCTTACAAATGTGCTTAATGAATCGTAAAACAAAGTTTTAAGGGCTTCAAATTGTCCGGAAGATAAATCGCAGTAGTGATTGAAGACTTACAAATGTATGAATCAAAATTTTCTTTGAAAAAGCAATGCCAATAATAGTGTTGAAAAAAGTATGATTTAAAGATTTATTTTTAGTATAAGTAATTATGATGGATAACTTCCAATTTCACAAAATAAAAAAAACTCTGCAAATTTCTTATTCGAACTATTTTCAAAGATAAGAGCAATCAAAATGTTTCCTATTTGTAAAAGAACCAAATGATTGATTATGGAACGTTTGGGCTCCTTAAAAAATGCTTATGAATAATGGGGAGAGAGAAGGTTTATAAAATACAGATAGTTTTAAAATATGAATACATCAAAAGTATTGAATTATGTTAAAATTAAAATAAATTTGTTCGATGATGTCGTTTAAAAGCATCTGAAATAGTTCGCTGTATGACCAATGTAAATATTTTAATTAAAAGAAATGCTCAAACTTTTTCATTTTATGCTGGGTTTTTTATTCAATTTTTTTTAGATTTATTTGATAATTATAGTAAAAATTCAAATAAAAACGGGTAAATCTCTTAAAGGTACTTATGTATTATACCGTTAAATTATTTGTTCATATCAAAATGCGTTACCCAATGCTGCAAAATGCAGCCAATAGTGGAAAACCGTATCCACGCCTTTTCGAAATCAGTAATAACGATAACAGGATTTGAAGATGTGTCTTTATTTGATGAAATCTGTACATGGTATAATACATAAAAACTATCTTAAAGTTTGAGCTTGAAACCATCATTTTCTGTTAAATATCCATTAATTGCGCATGAGTTAATATTAAAGCGCAATGTTTCATCCTTAAGAATGTGTTTAAATTTAGATTATAGTAGTTACATAAATTAATCCTTAAATTTTGCAACCAAAAAGGGTATGATTTCGCAAAATGATTTTTGAAAGTTTTTTTTATAATAGCAAGGCGTGATGTACATCTAACAATTTTTTATTTTCGCTTAAACTTATACTTTTTACTTTTAAAACTTTCATATATTCTTATAACTTACAATTCTTTATATAAACTTTATGAAACTTTTCTAAAAATTTTCAAATTTTATAGCTTTACATTTACTTTCTAAAAATTAGCACTGTGGCACTAAATCATTTAAGAGCAGTTAAATAAATCTCAGGAAAAAAAATTTTTGTTTGAGTGGTAATTTCCATAAACCTGGATGTTTATTATTCCAATAACCCTTCCATATAAGCATTAAAACTCTACTAAAATTCTTAATAGTCTCTTCGAGTAAAACATCTACTTCACCTTATGTTTCTAGTCTACTCCATAGAATAATGCTATCAAGGAACGTAATTGGATTCATTACCTAATCACAATGCCGTTGTTTCTGATTATCAAAAAGGTTCTAAGAATAGCAATTACCACGTTGAGATAATTCCCTCCGAAAAGTTGTTAACTGCATCTTGTAAAATAAAAGGGTTACTCTCGAAAAACCCAAAGTTCAACCTCATCTAAATATTCAATCTATGATTCTTTAAAAAAAATCAACAGCACCACAAATTGCTTCGAAGATCATTAATCTGAGTTCAAACATCCAAAGTTGTTATCAAACCAACGATTGTGAGAATATTATCTGAGCCATTTATTCGAAAAATAACACGAAAAATATTTTTCATCCCTTTTTTTCTTATGGTTCTCTGTTATTCGACACTAGTATCATTTATGTTTTTTTCCCCATTACTAAGTGGGATGCTTAAACATCGCATTTTCTTCAAGGGAACATAGAGATAGCAATGTGCTGGTGTGTGAAGGAGGTATAAAAGAAAATTTTTTATTTCTCTAAGATGCTCGCATGCAGAAAAATTCAAATTCTTTCGCAGATATTTGTGTTTGGAAATGCTAATATTCTAAGAGGATAATTTAAGGGTTCAAATTCACATACACATTAAATTTCTGAGAGGTGAGTTAAAAAGGTGCTAGTGTAAGTTTAAGTATAGTTTCTTAATAACTCATTATAATACATTTAAGATTGAAATGTGAAACAAATTATATTGTTCTCATTTTATGAGAGATTTATTGCGGATGTGGATATTTTTCAATGTAAGTCTTAATATAGCATCACATTTAATACTATAGTCACATATTGTGAAGAAACTGGAGAGCTTCAATCATTTATTTATAAACGATGTATTATTTATATCGACATTAATTTGTATAGAATTTTAAAAATTGTATTTAAAATAGAGCTAAAAACTAACGTTAAAATTTCTTTTAAAATAAATCTGTTTCAAAATAAATATTCCTCATTAAATATGTTTTAAGTCATATTCAAGAGAGTTCAAATTTTTAATATTAGTAATTATAATCTAAAGGTATAATATAATAAAGGTATTTTATATTTTACAATCATTTCTGGTATACCTTTTCATATCAGAAAGTATTATGTACGTTGAGAGGGAGGGGGTTGAATTTATAAAAGCGAGAAATCAAAATATATTTTTAACAATCAAAGTACATTTTTACCTTCTTGAATTCATAACATCTAATTAAACAGTTTTTCTTACAATTATCTTCTCAAACTTGCAACATTTTAATAATTGATCTCATTAATGAAATCAGTGACGGCATAACTGTAATCATACTTGCACACGATCAAATTTAAAAAAGAGCAAAGAAAAGCAAAATATAATTATAATTTGGCAGTGCTGAAATGAAATTTTGACAAAGAACACTTAAATAACACATCGAAAAGATTTTCAAAATTTTTAATTTGATATAATAAAAATAATTTAAAGGATACATTTTTCCAATGCTTCAAAAAAGAACATTTTTAAACCAGTCCAGTACAACTCCGTTTTCTCATCAACATTCCAATGTTTTGTTAAAATTAACAATGATTTTCAAAGTAAAAATTCTTTTCCGAGATGCTTCGTGAAAAATTACTGCCGTTTCTCGAAGTATATCGTTGAACGACGTGCGGAAAATTGGTTCTGAAATTAAACTCCAGTTTTTGTTTCATGTGGGAAAAGTTTCCTTCCTTTTTTAATGAAATGTTATTTATCACTTTCAGCGTACACCAGTTGTTATACGATCTTCTTATCATTCGGGGAATTTACAGGGCGGTAAAAATTTCAAATGGCACTGAACTTAATAATGAAAGTATTTTTTGAATGTCGTTCATCCGATCTAAGTTATTGACTTAATACAGGAAAGATAGAACAACACACACTTTCTGCTTCCATTCTTTAATAAAATATTCTTAATTCTTCGATCACTCACTATTTTTATCTAGCCTTAATTATATTTATTTTGGACTTTTACTTTGTGAATATTGTTAAAAGTGGAAAAAAATTATCAGTTTATGTTTGAAGTTATGATTCAAAGAATGTTGCATTAGATCCAACTTTTCGAACTTTTATACAATACCGTAAGGTATACGACTACTTGCGACAACTTTTTTTTTTTTTTAAAAAAATGGAGATATGGGGATTTTTTTTGTTGTTGTTTTTCGATTTGTTTAGTACGTTTTAAGAAAAATATGCTAAAATTAGGAATAGAAAAAGAAATTATTTTTACTAAAATGGAAAAAAATGAGTAAAAATTGATAAAAAAATAACATAAACTCGGCCCATTCTGTGCCAAAGGTTTATGAACAGATTTTCAGTTTTTCTATTCTGATGTGTTGCTTTGTTATTCATTTTTAAAATGACCGTCAGGATAAGAGATATTTTAATTTTTACAAAAATTAGAACAATTTAGCTTTGTTATTACATGAAATTGCTTAAAAAAACAGTGGTTATTTTCACAAAAGGGGCTGTAAATTTTGTAATAAAACAGTGATTGATGGATCTGAACGCTAAAACACTTCTACTATTATGCAAAACATACACAAAAAAATTCAGTTAATTATTTTCAAAACTTTTTGAGCGATCGCTGGCCCTGTTTGAGTATTTTTAAAATAACACATTTCGAGTAAAACGCGCTTTAATGTATGACTTCTTGCTTAAAGTAATGGCATTTGCTTTTACTAAAACACTTGTTGTTTTTGTTCTATGGAACGGAAAACATAATATAGTGGTAACTTTGTATATATAATAACTTGGTATTTTTATAAAGCTAATAAGCTGGCCTATAAAATGAAATCATAAAAAAAAAATGGCAATTTTTAGCAAAATTCACAATTTTAGGGTAGTCGGATACCTCAACAGACGCTAAGGTAAATTTCTTTGTCTTATGAATTCAAGGTTAAACATATTAAATACTAAAAATAATCGGAGAAAATAATTGTAATAAAAATTTATACAAGAGCTTTTTTTGCGTTTTTCTTTTAGAACGCGTTTTTATGTTTTCACCAACTATCTGTAACACAAATGTTTATCTTCATTATCATGTCGATAACAATCTCCATCATCTTCACTGATTAACTCTGATAAATTAATCACGCTTTGAAGCAACAGGGGGATGGACATCGTCATTTTGAACAATGGTTACGTGACGAGGACGACTCAAAACTTCCACACCATGCCAAGCGGAGGGTCCTTAGTGGTGTTGCAACCATATTCCTTTTTCGAGACAGAAATAATGTCTTGTACGAATTTGAGATTAAGGCCACGTGGTAGCCAAGAACCATCGGCCACCTATGCTGAAAAACAAACTATATTAATGTGTCGATTTCTTCAAACTTATGTATCTTGGGTTGAAGAAAAGAAATTTCCTTTTGATTTTAATTCAAGAAAGGTTTATCTATAATAAAATGTTTTTTCTGTACTAATTCTCAAAGAGTGGCTTGTTAGTTTGTATTAATACAGATAAAACATTTTTCTTTTTTTTTATTACAATAATGCTATTTATAACAACCTGATACTCGCTAGCTGAGTTCACCTGTTCCTTGAAATGTCTTTTGGAATTGCCTTCAATTATTTTTAGTACATTTCATATTTCTGTTTATCGCTGAAAATTTAAATCTCTGACTTTCCTACTCGTATCATTTTCAGTGGTGGTGGTGGTAGCCAGCTTAGGGGTGTCGTCTTCATCACTTCCTGATTCAAAATTACTTGGTCAACCACCAATATATGAAGTTTGTTTCAGAGTAAAACGTAAATTACAAAATTAAATCAAAGCAAAAGCACGCTTGAAAGGGCATTCACTCTTGCTAAAAACCTTTTTAACGTTTGTACTAGTATGAACTTAAATTTAAAAACTTGGCATTTTATAAACCTAATCAATTGTTCTGCAAGCTTGAGCTACAAATATTTTGGTTAATTCCATGAAATTCGAGATTTTATGGTAAGGGGATACCTCAAATGTAAGCAATAATCATAATTTTCGCTGTTACTCAAAATTCCTTACTTAATACATATTCTTATCGTTTCTGTGATAATTATCTCTCTTCATTTTAAAAATCAATAACACATTCTCGAATTATCCTAGCAAATAACTTTTGATTCATCTATTTTTTTTTCTAATACACATTTTTCTAGTAATTTTCAGATAAATGTTATAGATTTTTCAAGAGAAGAGACATTACATCAAATACGTTGAAGCATAATACAAAAACATATTGTATCTTTTTCCCTCACAGAGAAAAAAGCAGCAGAAAAAAAGACCACATTCTTTATTTTATCTAAAAATATTACTTTCGAAATTCATGATATATTGATATGCTGTTCAGTTCACTTTTCTTCTGCATTTTGTACAGAAAACGTAATGCCCCAAATTCTCATAAAAGTGACACATTGTTTTAAACGACACTTTTTACTGGAAGTGTAAGGATATTTTTCCTCCTTCAAAGCCCTTTTGTTTCTGTGAGTAGCAGTTTCGTATAAATACATCGTACCCACTTATCTTTTCTCATTATCTATTTATTTTATGATCCTCCTATTTTCTTCTAAAACAATGTTTCTAATACAAAAGTATTCTTTCTTAGAATTGTTACAAAACTTGACCATATCGTTAGAAATGGATTTTAAAAAAATGAGTTTAAGGGGGGGGATTAATAATTTTATTCACAACTTGATTGTTTTGTATTGCTGTTATTAGAGACTATAAATATATTTGAAACTAAATATTTTCCAACATCCGTGGTAGCCTGGTGGTCATGGTCACAAACTCGTGGCAGATGTGTCATGAGTTCGAGGCTTGGTGCCACTGAATACCCACTGTGTACAGGGGCTGATGCACGTTAAATGTGTGGTGAATCAAAAGCCCTCGTGTTGACATGACTTGGAAAGTTATGAGAGCATGGTGTCAGCTCAAATGTCGTCCTCGTCACTCGACCATGGTTCAAAATCAGTTGGTCCATTGCCAATACCCCCCATGTTGCTTTATAATGCGACGTTTGTAAACGCTTCTTCACTCGTCTTTAATGAAAACCGGTATTCCGCTTTCTAAACTTAGGATTTTAAGAAGAGCATGGAAGGGTTTGCCGACAGAGGAGATAGTTCTGATCGGAATAATGAAATAACAATCACATTCAGAGATTGTTTTCCACCATTCCAGTCACTTCAACTTCTTCTTTTTGAACTTATTTTTCTGAATTTTAATTTCAGATAAGCAAAATTTTAGCTTGTAAATCTTTTAACAATTCTCTTAAAATTCCGGACAAATTCAAACCACTTAACTTGCAGCTTTGTCAAGAGATGGAAGATAAAAGTCGAAAAACCCTCTATGAGCTAAATTAAACCTCCAGATTATTGAAAAGGAAAAGAAATTTATAACTGGCAGACAAGCAGGTCAGGGCCGCCCATCCGGTATAGTGGTCAGTGAAGCTGACTGCGGTGTCGTAGGAACTGGGTTCGAATCCCGGAGAAGGCATGGATGTTTGTGTTGTATGCCTCCCGTGTTATACATTGCGTGGTGCACGGGGTTTATAAATGTTAAAACAAAAAAAAACATGTCAGGATACGCTAAATAGCATAATATGATCATATTTCCTGTTTAAAACGGTAAATTCCCGTTTTTTGGTAGTCTGTCCTTTTGTCCCTAAGCACACAGCCAAAATTTCTGCTTTCAATAAATAAAATAAAAAGTAAAAATAATTATAAAATTCATAGTTAGTGTCTAGTAGCACGGGGATGTTTACATTTAAGCAGAACATCTTTCACGCAGATATCTAGAAGTTTCTTTCCCCCGCTGGCTAATTTTAGTAATATAACCCAAAATAAATGTTAATATGCTACCTTTCCAAAATTTCCATTCTTAATTTAAAATCATCGCAGAATACATAAGAAAATTTGTGCCTTATTAAAAATAGAAAATTAAGTAAATAGTTTATCTTCTCGCATTTATTTATATTTTTTCATTAAAAAAAACTATGAAAAAATTTGCGCATTATTGAATGCACGTACTATATATCAGAAGACGTTCCCTTTTGAGAAGAAAAAAAAGGTGATCGCATGTTAGTTGAAATGCTGGATTTTTTTTTTTTTTTTTTTTGCTTTGTATTTGCCTTCTCAATTCTACGAATTTTAACTATCGGGAATAATGAATTTTTATAAGAAATAATAAAAAAAAGAACTCTGAAGTACAATTTGTATTTCTACCTTATATATTTTTCAAAACGATACTTCAGAGTAATTGAACGATTATGTATACACTGTAACAGGTCTTCTTTATCTCTCTCTCGGAATCACGTTTCGCTACAACTCAGAATTACGCTACGTTTACTTTATGCTTCTATTACGCTAACTAAATCGATCGACTAATGTGGATGGATTAGGACAAGACTATTAGTTCTAATTGGTATTTAGGGCGAAACACACACGAATGTGCTTTTACCTTTAATCGGGCATAATGGAATAATCTTCCATTGATTGCTTAAGGATTTCGCAAGCCGCAGTTTGCTTCTCTACGTGAAGCTCTATAATAAAGTTTGCTATCATTATTTCAGTTTTTTTAATACAGTTTATTCAAAAGTTGTCGTTTATTTATATTCTGTAGTGATATTTAAAAAATTGTTTAGTTAATTCCAGTACTATTATAAAATTAAAGGTATAAAAGTTTAACTATCTTTTCATAAAAGAACTTTTATCCAAGCTGTAACAATACCGCTTAAGCTGTGTGATTAAGATCGCGAATTCATGAATTCCATGTTCGAAATAGTCTAATTAGAGATAAGATCTTCAACAGAATAGTAACGACCAAGAAAATTAAACTGTAAGGAGGTAAAGGCAAAACGTCCTCAATTGTTGCCTGTTTCCTAAAACGGTAGCTGAATAGTAAAAATGACAGCTTTGCATGAAGTTAACATGCATTGGCTCTCTCAGAGTTTTAAGCATTTGCGAGTTTGACACAAGGGAATTTGCATATAATAGATTGAAATGGTTGGAAGATTTTTAGGAGTGCTTTTCGCTCTCTCTTCTCCGCCTCCCCTTCTTGAAAGAATGTATTGCATTTATTATGTTATACATTATAATTTTTAAGTTTTATATTTGTGGCATAGTGACATGCTTTGAAATTTAACTTAACTATTGTTAACACTTATATACGCGGAAAATTATCAAGAAAGCCAATGAAAAGACTTCGTTTCATCAACATATTATTAACACTGTTTAAATTGAACAGATAAATTTAAAATCCCACTTCCTACAAATGAGTAATTAAAATTAAATTTACTACATTCAGTAATTCTTAAAGTGTGTTTTTAGACATCAAACTAAACTGAAGAATGGTAATTAAAATTAACTATTAAAAGGGCATAATAAAAGATAATAAATATAAAATTACATTTTAAAATTAAGATGAAAGTAGCTTCATTCTTGAAAAGGTAACATATTTCTAAATTATATGGTCAATATTTGTTTCGTCACGTAACTCGATGCCATCATAATTGCATAATTTTTATTTATTTTTAAAACGTTGCTTATAAAAATAGATCTATAAAAATTTACTGAATACTTATAACTATAAAAAGATTTTTCCCGAAAATGGAATATTAAGGAATAGAAATAGTACGATTGCAAGTGGTCAGCATATACTGCTTACTGACATTAAAAAACAACTGTTTTAAATGCAAACCTTAATAATTCAACTTTTCATTTATAATTCATTCATCATTTGAAATATAAGAAAATTAATTATAAAAATAAATGATTTTGTATAAGAAATATATATTCTACGAATATATGATGTAGGCAAATTTCTAAAAAGTATGAAAGGAGTAAAAAAAAATTTTAAACTTTACTCACAGTTCATACTTGTATATTTAAAGAAGAAATGGGATTTTGGAATTTTTATACAATATAATTTCTCTTCTTTTTATACAATATATTTCTCTTCAATGTAATTTCTCTTACCAACCCCATTGTAAAAGGTTTTGAAGAAATTAATTAAATCTCCCTATTTTCAAAATAATAAGTTGAATTTTTCAAAAGCAAAAATAGAAATAGAAAAAACAGATGCATCGTAAGTATTGGATTAATTCTTATAAAAATAAAAAAAATTTTAATTATTTAACCTTCGAACTTTGACCTTACGATAATTCTAAAATAGTTCATTTCGGTCGCAGAACGAAGCATAAACTGAACCTCGATCTTCGATTTCAAACTTAGAACCGAACTAAAATACAAAAAAACTGTTAAAAATAAAATTCCATTGTCGGATTTTTCTATTCAAAATTAAAAACACTTCTGTAAAATTGAATTTTTGGGTCTGTGCAGATTACATGTAACAGATACTATATTGGGATCTAATTAAATTCACAAAAGGCAGACGATATTTATAAAATACCTCAAATCGAAGTACGATGTTAAAAATAGATGCACATGCGAAAGGATATAAAATAATATTAAGCAGATGTTTTTCATTTTTTGACAATATCCAATTTAAATATAAATTTTAAGTTATATTTTATGCTTATGAATAATTCCCGTCCTGTTTTCATGATTTTATTTGTTCACCAAAATAGTTTCAGTTCTATTTTTACCTATATCTGCTTCTTTTGCTTTTTCTTATTGCTTGTTTCATTTAGAAATGAGATGAATGTATACTTTTGTTAAGTAATTAAATAACTACTGACACCTTTTTTCAGCTAATGTATACAAATCATTTATTTTAATTTTTTTAATGTGTATAATATCTCGTATTTTTTTAGTTTTTTCCTTTATTGCTATGATGTAACTAAATTTATACGTTAATAGAATTTGATTCTTTTTGTCTTAAGTTTCAAGTGTGAATTTAAATTCCTTCACTCAAAAAACATCCAAAAAACGTAAGGTTTTCAAATTTTATTCTTAAGGCAAATTTAACGATTTAAAAAATGCAAAGAAGTAAAAACAGTGAAAGGCACTACTAAAAAATAACGAAGAACAGTGACTGAATATTGCGAATTACATATAAAAATTAACTAGCATTTTGTGCGCTTTTACATAGCTTTTAATAAACTGGTTAAGATTAAAAGATATCTTTAAGATTCCAGTAAACTTTGTAAAAGGATCAACGTTAATTTTTTCTACAAACGTATTTCCCAAGTCTGTTGCCAAAGCGCCTCGTTATTTTGAACTGCGGTCAAGTAACAAGGACGATCATTGAGCAGGAACCCTACTTTTCTAACTTCCACACCGTACTAATTGCTGTTAAATAACTGATTTATTGTAGAAACCTTTCATTATTCCCTGTTTAATTAGTTCTCATTTAGAGTGGGGGGGGGGGATTTTGTTATCGATGATTTAATGGTTCAAGATGTTTTTTTTAGGTTCACATTATTTCACCAAAATTAATAATAATTTATTAAGAAATGTTTTATATCACCCATTGAACATTTTGAAAAATGAAACATGGTGATTTCCTCTTGCATTCGCTCTTAAATTTCAACTGAGCAAACAGTTATACATTTAAACATTATCTTAAATAACGGTAAAGTTTGAATTAAAATAGAAACATTCTAGTGTTTAAAATGAAGTGATAAAAAGCAGGATTATTAACAACCTCTCCCTTCCATTGTCAGATATTAAGATTTTACAATTCATAACTCTTTTCCAAAATTATGCCTGAGATAAAGGTAAAAAACTTCAGTTTTGACTTTTGTAAATCTGGTAACTTAAAAAAATGTTCATTAACAAGATAATTACAAATCCATATGTAGAAATGAATTGAATGTTATAAAAAAAATAGCTTAAAACTTATAAACTCTAATCTGCCCATTAATAAAAGGATCAAATTCGTGCATTATTTTGATTATACTTTTCTTAAAAATTTATTCTCGACTTAAATATTTTAGTCTACTATTTAATAAATGAAAAAAGTCATTCTTGTTTTTTCAATGCTTTGTTACTACGTAAAAAGATAACTTTATGTTAAACAGTTTATATTCACACACAAAGTTATACAAAGGCTATGTATTTTCAAAATAAGGGAACAAAGCCATTTTTATTTTACTCTTTTGAATCTTAAATGTATAAGACGAAACACTATATTAGGTACTTTAATTTCACAATACTTTAATTTTATTCTGTTGCAGGGAATTTAAAAACCGTTAGATGCCCAACCCTTTTTAATTTCAAAAATCTTTAAATCTCTGTAGAAAGAATCCTAATTTTTCATTAAGAAAAAAAAGTTCTTTTATAATATAAATTTATCGTAATATTAGTATAAGCCTAGGTAATGCTTTCTCGTGAGCTATTATTATTTTACAGAGAGAAATTTAATATTCATAAAGTGCAAAAAGCTTTAAATCCCTCTTTCAGCCATAATAATCCAGAAACATTTAAATACATACATAAGAAAAACTTCGAATCGTATAAAAATTTTAAAACAAGAACCTCGTTAGTTTAAACTGCTATCATTTATTACAAACTTCTAGCTTTAATATTTTTCCTATGAAAAATTATTTTAAATTTCCCCTATTTTGCTTATGAAAAAGTGAAGAAGAGCGAAGAATGGGAAATTACATTATATTATGAAAGGGGCAAAAACACGAACAACTTTGGTTCTAAGAATTTATATATATGATCTCTTCTAAGCAATTTGTAGCGTTATTGATTTTTTTAATGATTTAAGGCTGTACCTTATGCTGGTTAATCACCTTAAGTTTTCCAGCTTTTCATATTTTTTTTTTTCAAAAATCCAATTTATGTTTCGGAGCAAATTTTCCTTCGCATAGTAATTGCCTTTCCTGGGTAGATAATCAGAGATAAAGGCATTATAATTATGCAAAGGATCGAATTATATGGGAAACGAGCTCCTTGTTGGCGCAGATTAGGAATAAGCTGCATTAAACGCTCTTTTTCAAAACAATTGTCGTGTTTTTTAAATTTAATATCAAAGTTTATTGGAATAATTATTAAAATAAAATGCATCTGGAATTAGAATTTTGATTTTAAAAAAGGCAAACATGGTACCATGAGAATCTTAACATGTTTATGATAAAACTATAAGTTATTTAATTGATAAAGTTATTTTAGATTTCAGGTAAAATTTTGAAAATGAATTTTTATCTTATTCGTTGAAAATTGCACTAAAAATATGTTATCAAGGGCATTTAACTTACATGCCTTCATTTTACGATTCATATGTGCGTACTTAATTCAAATGAAGTCATCCTTCTTGAATTACAGATGCGTTCAACGGCTGTTCCCGCGATGTTTCATTTTCAGATATGAGGTTTTTTCATACATTTTATCAGGAATAAAACTTATAACATAACGAATGAATGTTTAGTTATTTTAATTTTAAATTTACTATTAATGTGAAGGAGAAAACATATATTTCTTTGGATGTTAGTTTTTATTATATGTTCTAAAAATTTGACATTTTAAATAGTAATCTATATGTTGTCGCTATAAACCACAGAAGCCGTAATGCGCACGTTACCTAGCTAATCTTCAAATTAACTTCTTTGCTCCATTAACGTGAGGAATCAAGAGTTTTTCGCATTTAACTTTGGTAACTTTCACATAAACGGTTTCGCTTTATCGTTAAATATCGAAAGTTTCTTTCATTTCCTCTCTTTACTTACTCCTCCCTCCAATTTAAATTCGCGTAATTTGTGGTGAAATAGATTCTAACATAAGAATGTAGCATGCAGCATCTATAAAATGAATAAGAATCAGAAAATACACTGAATGATGAAGCCGAGAAAGTTTTAAAAAAGTAAATGAAGAAATTGTTAGCAATTTTTAATACTGGGCAATCAAATATCGGTGAAGGTGTTACTGTGAGAACTAAAGTAACCGTAAGCAACGCAAGAATTGATGCCCGTTTTATTTTAGGTTTTGTTCTTAGTAAAACAGAAGATGGATTTTGTAAATTTAATACTTAAACGGGTATTTTAAAATAATTATAAAGGAACTCTCTGAGTTTAATGTTAACACAGAGAGATTTTTAACGAAAAAAATATTCCCTTCTAGAGAAAGGACTTTACGCCAAACATCATTAAATAACTTCGTGGTATTAGGGAGGGTTTCAGAAAATGTAACTGTAAATCTCAGCTACCCCAAATATAATGGATGTGCTTATCGCAAAAACCAATTGCTATGCAATTCGAAGTGTCGCCAATCTTTAGGTTGACGACAAGTAATAAGTATAGTTTTATCAAATGTTTTGAAAACATTTTTCCTTCATTGTAATATATTAAGGTATCCGACTGGTAGCGACAACTTTTTTTTAAAAAAAAGGAGATATAGGGATTTTTTTGTTATTTTTAGATTTGTTTATGCATTTTAAGAAAAATGTGCTAAAATTAAGAAGGGAAAAAGAAATTATTATTACTAAAATGGGGAAAAAATAGGTAAAAATTGACAAAAAATGGCATAAACGCGGCCCATTCTGCACCAAAGGTTTATGAACAAATTTTCAGTTTTTCCAATCTAATGTGTTGCTATATTATTCAATTTTGAAATGACCTTCAGGATAAGAGAGATTTTCTTTTTTACAAAACTAGAACACTTTATCTCGGTTACTATATGAAAATGCTTATAAAGACAGTGATATATTCACATAAGGGACTGTAAATTTTGTAATAAAACAGTGATTGATTAATCTGAAGGTTAAAACAATTCTACTATTATACAGAACTTACAGAAAAAATTTCAGTTAATTATGGTCAAAACCGGTTTTAGCAATCGCTGACCCCGTTTGATTATTTTCAAAAAATCACATTTCGAGTAAAACGCATTTTAAAGTATGACATCTTGCTTAAAGTAATGGCATCTACTTTTAATAAACACTTGTAGTTTTTGTTCTAGAAAACAGAAAATGATAAACTTGGTTTTTTTTATAAAGCTCATAAGATGGCCCATGAAATAAAATCATAAAAAAAAATTTGCCAATTTTTGGCAAAATTCACAGTTTTAGGGTAGTCGGATACCTTAATCAATTTGATTATTTGCATTAGATTTTTTAATTGACTGATAATGGACTCGTTCGAATATATTGCTAATTGTTATTTTTTTAAAGGGATCTCGAAAAATAAGTAAATAAATATGTTAATTTAAGTGTGTTGCTATTGCTCTAGAAATGATTTTATTTTCACATTGACGAGTGCCTAGTAGTTATTGTGGTGATCATCTGTTTAATTTACGGTTCACATCGGTAATTTGAGAAATGAAACAATATTAGGTACTTAAACGGATCACTCTAGTTAATCTGCTCATTACCTAGATAATATTAATAATAACTGAAATTTACATTTAAGTAATAACATATACAAATTCAGTACGTAAGAAAAATATTTATTAACAAAAAAGATTCGTAAAATGATGCTAAAAATATACGAAAACCTTAATATCAACTACAAGTCACCTAAGATTTTCGAATGTAACAAAAACTTGGGATTAAAGACAAACTATTTTTTCACACTTTCCTGGTGCAAAAACGATGTAAGAAATAGTAAAATAGAACTAATAATTTATATAGAAGAATAAATTTTGAATATCTAATTAATATAAGACATATCAATTAAAGACAAAGTTTTTTAAGTTTACTTTTTTAAAAAAAAAAATGATATATTTATGAGACACTAACTGATATACCCGTTCTTTACACAGGTGAATCAAAAAACTAAATATTACAAATTGAAGTATGAATATTTTTTTGATGAGTTAATTTTACATGAATTGCAAATTAAACAAAAAAAAGTCTTTTGCATATTTAAGCTGAACAAAAAAAAAAAAAATTTTGTAAAAGTTCAAGTCTGAAGGTTCTAATAGCTGATATAAAGGATTTTTTTAAAAGCTTCCGTAACTCCCTTGTGGGTCGATTTTTGAAAACACCTTCCTAAGCTGATCTCTGCTCAGCAAAAGTAACATATTGCTACAAATTTTGTGTAATTAATGCTTAAAATAGTGTAAATAATTAATATCTGGTTGTGTAATACGTTAATATTAATTTCTGTTGTATTTATTTTATGTTAAACTTGTAATACTCGCAAGCAATGCCATTCCTTACATTATAATGGCGATTTTTAATGAAAACATAGCGGATGTTGACAGAGCCATGTTGGTATCATTTTTGGCGACCATGTTGGCAACTTGGCGATTGATTGAATGGTGCAGAAGTTGGTATGCTATAGAGCCCCCTTGTGGGGAGCTGCAACAAAGAGGATAGCACAAAAACTTTCTCCACAAAAAAACATATACATGCCAATTTTCATAGTGATCGGTTGAACGGTATTGGAGTGAAGCGAGGTCATATATACAAACATCTATTTATATATATATATATAGATAATCATATGTGAATACTATTTTTCCAAAATTACAGGGAAAAAATCATGCCCTTAAACCAGGTTAGACCAACTCTCTCTCTCGTGGCACGACGGAGTTGTTACAGTGGCACACGAAGACTTACTAAAAAAAATTTTTAAAAATTTTTAAAGAAAAAAATAACTATTTTTTACAATTTTATTAAAGTAAGTGATGGGTGGCTTGGAGGCTGGAAGGCTTAGATGCTGATCGGGTTTGAAGATGGCCCCAAGACACATGTAATTTGTGTATTCCCCTTGTTTTCTGTTGACAGGATGTTGTCGGATTCCTAAGTTGGGGTCCCGGCGCCCGGTCAGGAAAGTTGAATGGACTCATAAATTTGGAGAGTCGTCGTGAAATTTGTAACTTTGCGCTTGGTTCCTGACCAATGACTAGGCGAGACCAAAGGGCGTGCGGATGAAAAAAGGGGTAATTTTCCCCCATTTAAAAAGGAGGAACTGGGACATTTCTCGAGAGATCAAGAGAGTTTATTTACATATACTTAACAAAAAAGCCAAAGCACCACCCATCGCCTGGCCTTCGTTTCAGATAAGTGAAATGTTTGTAATATTCTTAATCTTAAAAATTTAGTAGCGTACAATCATGAATTTCGTGATGTGTTTTTTAAATGTAATAAACGAATTTGTTTTAATTTAATCCGAGTAATTCATTAATTTTGCGTTGTCTTTAATTATTATTTGAAGTACTAACCACTATCATGATGCAGACATTAGTTATATAATTAAACCTGCGTAAATCATAAGATGTTAAATAAAGTAGAATTAGGAGCGCTGCATTATAAGTTTGTCTCAAACAAAAAAAACCTCAAAATTTGGATCAGAATAGGCTTGTGAATAAATGTCTTCTACTATGAACATAATAAAAGAAATATCATTCAAAACTAGCTGATGTGCACTTATAATAGTCTAATTTTTTTGGCATCTGTAATAGATAAGACTAAGAGCCCCAACTTGGTAAAAAAAGGTAGTAATGCAAAAGCCACATTAAATAAATACCGAACGTTTAATAATTATTTTGAATTAAATGATTCAAGTTACTCAGTTTTATTTTACACACACCTCACGTAATTGATTGAACTTGTAAAAAGTTTATTAATAATAAAACCTAAGTTTGTACTTTCGTCTTATTTATTAAATTATTTTTGAATTACATAGCCTTGCATTTAAAAGTAATATTTGTGTAGAAATCCCATAATAAGCTTATAAATAATATTTTTTAACTTTTTCCCATATTGCTAGCAAAGTTGGAAGTGGCACACATAATTATTTTTTTATCAAACAGTAGCACTCTTCCTAAAATGTTGGCTACCTCTGCTTTAAAGCTATAAAAAGCCATTCTAAGAATATATTAAGTACTATTTTTAAAAAGGTTGCGTGCGGAATGAGCTTGATAGTAATCACTCTTGGTAGATGAGGAGGCAAATTCATCAGAATAATGTAAAAACCTTAGAAATGAAGACTAATTACTGCCAAACTACTTTATTATTTACGTTAAATAAGATAGATTTCGTTTATCTTCTCTTTCCCATTTTCTATTAGACTTTTCTGTTTGATACGAATGAATTACGACACACAGCGCGAAGCAATCAAGTCTGAAAATACTTCACCTTTATGTTGATGTTAGCTATAAATACCAAAAGCAGAAGAATTTTCTATAAAAGGCTTTTTAAAATACAACGTAATAAAGACGAGTTTCAAGTCGGTCAAAGAAAGATAAATATTTTGCTATCATTTCCTTCAGTCAAAGATTTCTAAGTTGTATCTTTCTTAATACTCATAGGAATTACGATTTATTTAATATCATACGACTGGAACCGTATAAAATATGAGGGAAAAAATAACTTTCAAAGGGTTACAGTTACTCTACTTTAATGCCTTTTTTTACTGAAGGTTTCAGTTTTATCTTTTTGAATTAAATGAAAAAAGAAAAAGGATCTATAAAGTCTTAGAACTCTTCTCAGAAAACATAATCTTTTTGCCCGCGTTATATTTTTGGTAGAAAACATTTGATCCTGAAAAAGGATGCGTATATACTTGCTTTCATAACATGTGCATGAATGATTCCTTTTAAATTTAATATCAGAAAGAATATTTGTTCGTATAAAAATCAGAAGCAATAATTCAATTTCAAATAATGGTGTGTTTTATTGGAATTTTCTGCCATATAGCTATAGGTTTAGTTTTCGTTTCATTTGAACGGTACTTATAGAATTGTTAAGTATAGAGTTTAAATAAGAAACTTATTCTATTTACAAAGATATCATGTTGGATATAAGTGTAAATTAGTAATGATAAAGCATATGAAACTTAAAAATAATTACTTAATAATGATTTTTATCAGATCCTTATCAAATGCGTGGAAAAATATCCATGTTTTATTCTAAATGGCTCGCTTAAAAATTACTATTCAGACAGGGAAAAAATGCGAAATATTGCCTTTTTAATACGAATTAATTGGCATCAAATACAAAATTCTTTTAACATGCTGCAAAAGGAAACTCCTGAGCAATTTATCTTCACCAGTT
>BMAO01001684.1:0-56180 GCA_019973975.1 Trichonephila clavata | reverse complement strand
TATATATATATATATATATATATATATGGAAAAAATTTATATATAAAATAGAACATAACAGGGAAAAAAAAAAAAAAAAAAAAAAATTAAGATCAAATCTAATGAAATACAAATAAGAAGCTAGCGAGTCAAAATGCAATTTCGGACTTAGGACCGAATAAGTGGGGTTAAACTAGTTTGAAGGCGCCAACCTTCCCCCTTTGCAACTCGGTAGGAAAGACCAAAATAAAATAAATAGAAATTTAAAGTATACAAAATCCAAAATATAAAAATCCAAAGTATAAAAAATCCCATAGAAATATAAAGAACAACCGACTACTATTAAGCAAAAATTCTCCCAAAATGTTTAAGCAAAAAATATCAAAAGAATTACCCAGTAAAAGGATTCTTCCAAAAAGATTTTAAAACTTCTGCTCACAGAGAGATCCAACACTCTTGAAACCGATGGAAAGCTTATATATGTTGTGTTAAAAATCTAAATTGCACTTGAAACGCATCCTTTATACCAGCTTGTAAGGAAGACGTCAAGAAAGATTACATTCAAATTTAGTAGGCTATAACTTGGTTGGTTGTCACAAATGTAGAAAATTGGTTGGTTGTCAAATGTAGAAATTTGGTTTGGTTGCTAAAAATGTAGAAATTTTTCATATTATAGGATTTTTAAGAAGGGTGTTTAAAAAATAAACTGTGTGAAGAGTGTTAAAACAGAATCTTCACAGCAAAACCACTAAAAATGCTGACTTTGAAATCCTATTGTTGTATGGTGGTTTTGAAATCAGAAATAGCAAGACGATTAATGTATTTGTGATGAATATATGTTCTTAAGAAGTTAAAAGGATAGTCATGATCTAAGCAGCATTGGAAGAATTTCTTGATATTATTAAATTTATCTATTTTGTTGGTAGTTAAGTTATCATTCCTAAGTAAAAAATTCAAAACAATATTTCTGTAAATTGATAGATGCAAATTGCTGTTCCATACAGGAATTTTAATTACATGGAAACTAAAAGAATCTCTTTTGTCATAAATGTTACAGACTACTCTATTGTCAATAAGATGCAAGTCTAAATCAGGAATTCAACCATATTAGAGTTAAAATTAGTTTTAAGAAGGTTGAGATTCTCAGGGTAGAACATAATATTTGGTTTGAATTCACTATTTTTACCAAAAACTATTACATCATCAATATAACGGTATAATAAGAAAGAATCATCAAAAATATGATCAATTTCAAAAAAATGCAAATACAAGTTAGCTAAACTATTACTGGCAGGACCACCCTGAGGCAATCCTCTGATCTGTTTAAAAAGATTTTGATCAAATGCTATGAAATTTTCTTGTAAAACAAGATTAACCAGGATATCAAATTTTTCCTTTTTCATTGAATTATGCAAATCATATTTATCATAAATTAAATGTAGAACTCTAATCATATCATCTATATCAATAGAATTAAATAGGTCCTCGAAGTCAAAGCCGTGCATGGTAAAAAACTGTCATATCCTCGTGACTCTAACAATCTCTAAGCTATTTTTAATTATTGCTGTGTGTTGAAAGCCATCGATAGTATTTTGAAGAAGGGATTGTAAAATCTTCCCAGACTTCGTTATATATGTATTATACCCATTAGTAATACTACGGAATTTTATTGGATTTTTGTGGAATTTTGGTGTTAAAAAAAATTCGTGGGTATTTAATAGTTTTGAGATGAATATTTAATCTTTTGTTTAAAGCCAAAAGACGATTATCATCTTCTCTATTACTGTGAATTGACTTTTGAAATGCATTATTCTTTAAAATATGATCACTTAATAATTTACTATAAAAATATTTACATATTATTGTATAATTAGCAGAGACTTTATCAACATAAGTTATCACGAAATCCTTTTGAATATTATCTATCGATACTTTAAGGTCTTTATACATAATTTCATTTTCAACGCTGAAATCCAAATTTCCAATTTCTATTGCTACAAAAGATCTAAATTGATTGAATGCTTCTATCGGCATTCCGTATTTAATAGCCATTTTAAGGTAGAAAGTATCCAAATCTCTTGATTTGTTTTACAACGTTTGATTTATTTTTTTGTGATCATAAGTCTAAAGCCAGTACCTTTTTCCATAAAATTTCTCAATAAATCATCTTTTACAATGCCAAGGTCTCCAGTGACAACGTGCTGATGATATTCATCGATATAATCACAATACAAATAGCATTTACACTGCTCCGGACATAGGAGCTCCGAAACTTGATTATAATTGAAAATAAATCTACCAAGTTTCTTGTTATATTTGAAAGCCTTTTTAATAATAATATTTTTAATAGGAAAAAAGGATTGATATTTCTGAAATATACCTGAAAAATTAATTTTGTTAAAGGATTTATTCATAAATAACATGGTACAATATTCTGTAGTGTAATTTTCTACTGCATCTAATTTGATATTCATTTTTTGTACTAGATAATTATTAAGATCTCTAATCATATGCATACCATGGGAATCCAAAAACTTACATCTGCTTAAAATATCTGTCATAATTTTAATTTCTGTTTTATTCATTCCAAACATAAAAGATTTAATTGAGCTGCATTAAAGTTATCATCAAATTTATTAGCTAACTCCAACATAGACCTCTTGAGAGTAGTGCTGTTTCTTGTAACTCTCTTTCCACGCTTAGATCTTGAAATTCTTGAGATTCCAACTTTAATGTTGTTACCATAAGATTTATCGAATTTCGGAATAAATAATGACTCTTCAGATTTTTGTTTAAATGATGGCAAAACATTTCTGCCGTTCCATATTATATTCAGACCATAAGGATAAAATGTTCTAAATGCACCTATACAAAAGTTTTCAAACCACAATCTCTGTTTGGTATTTGGCACTATTTTAAGTATGTGTACAGCTATGTTATTAAATCCATGCTTGTTAAAGTGCCCGATCTCAACCTTACTCTGATTTTTGTTACACTCAAATCTCTTAGAATCAGATCTATGCTGATTTAGTCTAATATTAATAGTATTCGAAGTCTGCCCTATGTAAGAGAATTTACACACATTACATAACATTCTGTAAACACAATTAAAGGTTTTACAAAAAATATAACTCGAATTCATATCTAACTGTTCATCACTAATCATGATACAAGCCTTGCATCTTTTGTCAGTGCAAGACCTGAATTTAAGTTTTAGACAATGGATATCTTTGAAAGGTTTAGTTTCAGATATATTACCATAACGCCTATCTCCTTGAACTTCATCTCTACCATTCAAAATATTAATTTTATGTTCTGGCATATGAGATAATCTCCTATTATATTTGGAGTTCCAAAAAATTCTAGTTTTATAAACCTTAGCAACATATGGCCTAGAATCATAAGGGTAATTAAAAAGAATCATGAATATCAGAAAAACTCACAAATTTTTTTTGTATTTCCTAAAAATTTTTTTTTTTTTTTTTTTTTAGTTTTTTTATATGCTAACTCAGAATTTTTGTGCCCATATCTATAATTCACAAAAGACATACCTAAATATATACCAAATCAGAAAAATAAGGGCTCTACTGTATGGTAAATGTATGACGATGGCACAGATACCATTATACTGTACCACCGAGCAATGCCATACCAAGGTATGACATATTGCCAGTCACATAAAATTTGTTAATTTTCATATTCATAGTTATTCAAAAGGTGAAGTATCTTGAAAAGAACATAATAAAATGTTAATAGCAACCCTCTAATCACAATGATAAAAAAGGTAACAATGAGCAACATCTCAGTAGACTCCAATTCAACCACAAACTACACATCAACATATCCACAAATATGTAGGCACAAAATCAAGAGTTAGCAAAATATTTTTATATATATTTTTAATAAATTTTTATATATATTTTTATATTTTTATATAAATAAAATCATCACACCATACAAATAAAATCATCATATAAAGAAAATGAAAAAGTAAAATTAAACTTAAAATAAGAAAAACATTCATAGACAAGATTCTGAATCCAAAACTGAATTCAAAATTTGCTATAAGCAAAATTGCCGAAATATATAAATATCCTAACAAACTCATGATTAAAGAAATTATGCATATATGCATATATATATATATATATATATATGCATTTTTCATTTATATCAGCAATCTATTTGTTTTATCTGCATTTGCTTATGCAATAGGAATAAGTAAATGAGAACCAAGCACCATTTTTATATACTTTTATTGTCTCAAGCAAATAATCAATATGTTGCATAATTCCCCTGTACATAATTTTTCCTTTATAATGCTTGTATATGAAGATAACATTCCATCAACCAATACAGCGATACTTCTGCTCTTAATCAAAAGTCATAAAATATTATATTTTTTATCTGAATTACTTCCCACCAAATACATTTTTTTAAAAATCAGAAAGAAGACATTTTAGAACGAAATATGTTCAAGTACATTAAAAATATTTACAAGTAATCGAGTATATTTTAAAATTTAAAAAAAACATAGAGTAATATTTATAAATTAATTGAACTATATTCAAGACTTTTAAGAACACACCCGTTTTTGAGCAATCTAGTAATCAAATAAATAATATAAAATTCTTATGGTATATGTATAATTCCCCTCTTCATATCTTTCCCTTTCTAAAGCTTGACTATCGGAATACTATTCCATCAATCAACACAATGAGCCCTATATTCTTAATTACTCAAAAATGATGAATTACTCAATTATTATCAGAATTACTTTCCGCCATACATCATTTGGATAATCACATGACATTTTAAAACTAAACATATTCAAGCACACTTCAGTATAGAATATTTCGAAGTAATCAAATAAAATTTCAAACGTAAAAAACAAAAACAAACTTAGAGTAATATTTATATGCTAATTCAATTATATTGAAGATATTTATGAATGCAGTGTCATTTTAAACAATCTAGTAATCAAATCAATTGATTTATTTTAACTTCAGTACAATGAAATAAAATAAATTTAAAGCCAGCTTGATTGAAAAAAATGGCTAAATTATTTTATGTTTGAAAAAAAATCTATTAGTTTTAATTAAAAATGAATACTTTTTTACCATCTTTGTGTATAATTAATTAAATCTTGGAATTTATAGATAATCAATATTATGATATAAAATCTTAATTTTAGATTGTATGTCTTTGCTGAATCGAAAAAAAATAAGAAAATGATAAAAATCACAATTGAAATTATATATAGATGTAGCAAGTAAGAATTTCCAAAAAAAAATCTTCTAAATTTAATATCCGGTTGCTCCAAGCAAGCGTTGTAAAAGAAATCTGTGTATAAAAAAATCTGTTTCGCTGACAACGGCAGAATAAAAAGACATACTTTTCTAGGATTAAGGAAACGAACGTAATTGAAACTGATTAAGTTTGAAAACAGCTCAGAACTATAAAAAGAAAAGCCGATATTGTTAAAACGAATAGAGTAAAAGAAAAAGGCATGTAATGATCGGAATTTTGAAATAGGAGTCAAAAGTTTTCTCCTCACTAGAGAACGTAATTTTGTCAAGACTTCTTTTTTTTCTTACAATAGTTTTAGTTTTTCTTGTACTGTTTTTTTTCCTTCTTTTTGAAAGTTTTAATCTTCCTTAACACTCGACTGCTGCTTATCTGTAAAACACACAAGGGGACTGGATTAAGAAGGAAAGGAAGTAGTTTGTGATTTATGCTGTTTTAAATTGTCTCCTGAAAACAATTTATACTCGACGGAAAAATTTCTTTTTGTCTTAGAAGAGAAAATAATTTAAATAATTAAATTATATATACATTTAAATTATACAGAATTTTCTTCAGAATGCCCAAAGTATCAAATGTAGAGAAATAAATAATTTAATAAATGAGGCAACTTGTATCTTTCTCATTATTAAAATAGTCTATATCTTTCAAGATACAGTGTTTGCTTGGCAAAAGATAGAGAAAATATTATCACCATTACATAAATTACGATAAAGCGTTTTGTGAAGATACCTAGCTTATCTGCAGATTAACTGATTTGCTTGATTAAAATACGGATTTAAGAGTTTTCCGCATTTTGAATAGGAAATATTCCGTATCGTTAAAGTTCAAATATTTGTTAATCTCATTTCATTTTTGTTTGGAATTTTGATTCAAAGTTGATTCATTCCATAATAATGTACCCTAAGCCTTTAGAAAAAGAGCAGCAGCTATTGTAAATGCAACTATTTGAACTAATTTTAATAAATTTAACTACGACAACCAGTTATTATGGAAACAAATGCTAAAAATTCAAAATTACAAAGTATAGCTGCACATACCGATATAGTAATCGCACCTATGATAAAAAAAATAACATGATAAATATATCAATAGCATTATTTCAATTTCTCTTAGTTGTAATATCTTAAACCTTTTGATTCTTTGTATTGTAGTTATTCAATTTATTGATTGATTATATCATCTAATGTGTTGATTGTTCGATTGATTCTTTAAATACCAACTAATGAATAAGCATCTTCTTTCAAGCGTACAGAAATTTTGCCGTCGTTCCGCCAAATATCTTATTTTCACTTTAAGGAATGGCTAGCAAATAATATGCAGATTGACGAGTGTCTAGTGGGTATTAAAAGCAGATTATCTGGGAAATTTGCAAATTACTTAGGGAATTTGAGAAGAAAAAAAAACTTTCCGCACTTTAACGGAATACCTTAGTAAATTTGCGGATAAGCTAGTTAATCTCCAGATAAACTGATTTCTGCACTTAGCGGTAACATAAAAACATAAGAGATAAATTAAATATGCAGCAGTTATTCTGATTACTTATTATTTTAAGACAAGTGTACCTTTTTTCGTAAAAAAATTAACTTTTCTCTGATCTTTCTTCTGATCTCTTGTGTAATAATTATAAAGGAATTAATTTGATTTATATATTGATATTTAATTAATAAATTGAAAAAATATTGTGTAAATTTTTGTTAATAGAAATATAAATGTCTGTAATAGGGATTATTTCTTTCTACGAAGTCTATCATCTTTCTCTTATAAATAACACATATTTAATAGATGCGGTATTTTTTCTCTTCTGTTATAACCTTACTAGTTTTAATAACTATTCTGTTAATACCCATAACAAATTTTAAAAAAAATAACCATTGCTGCAGAATGCAATCTATCCCTTAAACCATACATATATACATATAATCATTACTTTATATGCACCAATATATAGACTAATTTCCTTTTTCAATTTCTACTATTAGCTCACTCTCTCGCTATATATATCTTTATATATCTTGCTCAAATTTTCAGTCGTTAATAAAATGCTTTTTACTCATCCAATCAAGTTTAAATATTTTTTCAAAATTGTAGTGGATGACAGTTAATGTTAATACAGTTTTTTTTTCAAATTTTAATTCATAAATTATACAAGTTAATTAATTAAATTAATTACCGGTTTTTGACACCAACTTAGATTCGTCTCCACTGTTGTAACAATGTTACTGTTAAAACGACAAAAGTAGGCATCGAAAACCGGTTTTTCAGCCAAACTAGCCAAACCGGGTGTGCATTGTTACAACAATGCATACAAATCATGTTCTTTTTTCAATTCTAGTTCACTATCTCCCTATCTATACATCTTGTTCAAATTTTCAATCGCTAATAAAATACTTCCTACTCATCCATTCAAAGTAGGAATAGACTTTTTTTTAAATATTACTTGTTATAAGTCAATTTGTAGTCATAAATTTTTATACCATTTTTATATGAAAAGTATCATTTTGTTTAATTCATTCGAGTTTCAATAATACAGTATCATTATTAATGCTTCTTATTTCATTGAATTATTTTCTTAAACACATTTAGTTGTGAATGTAATTATGTTTCTGAAAAATGCACGGAAGTATTATGTATTTATAAATCAGAATATGAAATCAATTATAAAATGTTTTACTTCCTAATCCTTTAACTTATTAATTATAGAATCTATATATTAACACACGAAAAATAAATTCAGTATAATCCACAAATAAGTTTCTATTTTATATAAAATTTTAACATATATGAAGCATGTTTTTTTTCTAAGGTATATTCACACATTTTATCATAACATTTACCATCTAGTAATAGCAGGTAATCAAAAATGAACATTCGGTCGGATACGAATGGAACATCTATAGTCAGAAATTACTGATACAACATTTGGAATTTGTTACAGATAAAGGAATTGAATGTTCCAGCCATGGCTGAGTTAAGATCTTTACAGACAACAACAAGATATATAAAAATAGATAAATAAATAAAATAAAAATTCTTTCGGAAAAGGAAACAGCTCCGGATATCTTTCACTTCAACATGATTCCGCTGAACTCGAAAGCAGATGGCGACATAAGCACCATGGCGAAATATTTTGCTGTGAAAACAATCTACTTACTTCATAGCATTTAATGTCACATTTGCCAAGCGCAGAAGTTCTCGAGTAGCAATTCTATCTCTCTAAGATGTCGAAAAGGAAAAGGGCTCTTCTTTTCTTTTCTTTTTCTTTTTTTTTTGTTTTGATATTTTGTAGAGACAGTGCATGTGATACAAAAATTGCTGCAACTGGCACAGATGAATGAGATTAAATGGAACGAGTAAAATCCACTCAGCTTAATAGATAATATATCCGTTTTGATGTATTCTTGTTTCAAACAAAAACCGTCAGTTATATCTGACGTGATTTATTATTCCTGCTGCAGAGCATTGCTGCGCTCAAAGAGATATTCACTCTCTCTGTAAGTGAATTGAGAGTGCATAACTTTTAAGTGTACAACTTTAATAATTAAAATGTATTGAAATAAATAAAAAATGTAGCACCATATTTAGTCGAATCTAAGCAGTACTTTCCCCCTGTGCTACTGAAAATTGAGTGCTTCTTAGAATCAAAAGCGGAAAAATTCGTTGGATGAGGTAAATTGAACATGATACTGTTGTTGCTTATGCCACCTGTCTGACGTAGTCAGATCGAGGCCCAATGAATTCATCATGACATCAGGATATATTGTACGCCTATCGTTAGCCGTAGCTTTGAGCACCCTGCAGGTGACAGTACGATTTAGGTCGTTCCACCCAAATTTTGAGGGAGAACACCCTCGGAGTGGTCAGTGGACTCCCACCTCTCTTCCCCTTCCACCAACCTCACGAGAGGACTTGCGGCTCGACGGTTATGTATAGTACCCCCATGCCGCGAAGGCACTATACACTATCTCCGGGATTCGAACCTACGGCATAGCAGTCAGCGTTGCTAACCACTATACCGGATGGGCGACGAACATGATACTAATGGTTAGAGTATTTATAGGTTCGGGTTTGTATTTAAAAGTTTTTAATGCTGGTAAAATAAATTAATTATTCACTTCTTATTTTATAATTTTTTTTGAAAATTTCGCTGATAAACTATTTTACACTATTTAAAATTTTTTCACAAAAATATGTTCAGAACTTGGGGTGCGAGTTAGAATCAATGGCGGCTCAGATTCGAATAAATATGGTGTTGATGGGAGGTTTTTTTGGTGAAAACAGCTCATTATTATATATAAACGTTATGAAATTTTTTATTAACATAACATTTTGAGTGAAAAATAACATTATAAATGTTTTAAATTTAATAACCAGTATACTGTATTAAATAAAGATTTCAATTAATAAAACTTTCTTAAAACTTTACGATGAATGAGTAGTAATTTCATTACTCTAGGAGTTTTTAAATTTTTTTTTGCTGTAACTTTTTATTTATTTTAAAAACTAAATTTCTTTAGAATACTCAACTAAATATTTTTAGAATACTTAAAATATTTTTTAGAAGAGCTAGTATTTTTAATTTTGGTTTTAGTTTACTCTTAGTGCTCATGCTTAGTTAAAACAAATTGCGTATCGGTTCGGTGGCTTTGAAATAGCGTGCCCGCTCCATAAGCCTAAGTTTGAGGGTTCAATCCCTGTTGGAGTCTATAGATTTTCTGAATGCGAAAATCGCAAGCAAGAAGGAAATATGATTATGAGGCATGTAAAAAAAACCCCTTGAGTACCCATTTAACTTTCAGCAAAATTAAATCATTGCAATATTTAGCATTCAACGAAAACTTGAACTAAATTATTTCAAGCGTCAAAATGTGACAGTGAAAGTCGTCACTAGATGGCTGGAATGGCTTTCACTCATGGGAGATTTGCCGTGTTTGGAAATGTCTGAGTGTCAAAATGCAGTTTATATAAGAGGGGGAAAAGAACAGACTGCTTGCAATTCAGATCATGTTTCATATCGAAATTTTCATACCAGATAAAAGAAGATATACGAATTTTTTCAAAGTAATTTGATATATATATATATATGTAAGCATATAGTTTGCTGTATTATTTGTAACATGAATGCATGCGTAATATTATTGATAAATATCATAAAAAACATATTGCAGTTGCACATTTCTGTTTTTCATACTCTGAAAATTTAGGCAAAACAAAATTCAAAGCACATTAAATGAGATGCTATTTTTTTATATAAAAAATAATGCATTAAAATTGAAACTTATATCCTGTTTCAAACAGAATGTATAAGATTAAAATGTATTCAAAATTAATTTTTTTTGCAGAACTATCATAAATTCAAACTTTCTAAGACGATTGAAAGTTCACGATATTGCAGAAATCACGATTTCCATGTTTTTTGTTTTTTTTTTGTTTTAAAGGAAAATTTGTAACATAACATTTATTAGGATGTATTTCGACAAACATATAAAACATATAACAGGAACAGAACTTTGTATGTACGCAGTAAACCATTCTTTATTTGTTACTTTAATATACACAATATACTAACATTAAAAAATGTTATATTATCTAAAAGCTAACCAGTAGTTACTAGCTAACCAATAGTTTATCATGAATATATGTATTTGGTCTTTTCCTTTTTTCTTTTTTCTTATAAAGCAGGGAATGACTTTTATAGTCTCAAGTCATTTCTTCTTTTATAATCAAGATTCCGCTAACCCTATTATTCCTCTGGAAAACGAACGCCGGTCACGAAATAATTTGAAAGGTTTATATCGACCTCAAAAAGAAACCATAAAATACGAAATGAGCAGGGTAGTGTAGCTAAAGCTTTAGTTTTATAGTTTCACCCAAACTCTATCCCAAAGAACTTTAGCTAAAAAGTGCAAAAGAAAGAACTTGGATCAACTAGTATTCAACTTGAATACTTTGAAAACATCTAAACTAACCATATATTTTTTTAGTTTTCGCAACGTTTACTTTTTGGTTTCAATTTTCTTTAGGATAATATAACCCCTAAAAATACACACAAATGTAAAAAGAACAGTTATTAATATTGAATTAAAATAACTCACGACTAAAATTTACTCTGAATTTTATGAATTTGTAGTATTTTTCAATTTTACAATTAGCTTACTCTCTCTCTCTCTCTATATATATATATATATCTTAATCAAATTTTCAGTCATTACTAAAATACTTTCTATTCATCAAATCAATTTCAAATAAATTTTTTTAAAACTTGCAGTGGATCACTTGATGTTAATACAGTTTTTTCAAATATTAATTCAATAATTACCGGCTAATTAATTAAATTATTTCTATTACTGGTTTTCGACGCCAACTTAGATTCGTATATTTTGTTCTAACAATGTAACTGTTAAAACAGTGACAAAAGGTGGCGTCGAAAACCAGTTTTTCTGCCAAACTAGCCAAACCCAGTAGTGCATTGTTACAACAAAGCAGACAAATCATGTATTTTTTCAATTTCTACTATTAGTTCAGTCTCTCCAAATTAATTTTTTAAATTTTTGTGTAAATGGGTTTTTGGGTTCGAAAAGCAAGTAAAAACATCCCTTATTTTTTTAAAAACTTTTTTCAAATTGGAAATGCATATCTAAATCTAACGGTTCGGGAATTAGCTATTGGGTCACATTAAGGCTGGCACCCTGTATATATATATCTTGTTCAAATTTTCAATCGTTAATAAAATATTTTCTATTCATCTATTCAAAGTAGGAATTGACTTAATTTTCTTACATTACTTGTTAAATTAATATTTCCTAGAAAAGACAAGGATTTAAAGTACTAAGATACTTCTAAATGAAGCTTAAACTTTTTCAAAAGCATTATTCAAATTTCTAATAGCAAAGATTTCCTAGAATCGTTTATTTTTTTATAAGTTGGCATTTAACTGTATTAACAATGATTATTTCTGAGATTAACCAATCCGCGTGTAATAATAAAGAAATTTTTAATCCTTTTGTTATTAAATTAGCATCTTGATTGATAAAATGAAAATATGTATAAAATAGATGGTTGTTTTCCTGCTAAAACATGCAATCTAACTTGCGCACGTGCGTGTATTCAAACTAATAAAGGATTCACATTAATAAAAGAATGTATTTGATAGCATTTTTCATTAAAAAAATCAGCATTGCTTATAAAAAAATATAATTATTTATTTCATGTTCTACAATGCATATATTTATCAAGAAGCAATTATAAATAATTAAAACTATATAAAACACAGATTTTTTATGAAAATTAATTTAAATATATTCAAAATTATTTCGTTTTATCACTTCAAAAGTTAAAATAAATGATGAATAAAATGCTCCATATTTGCCCAAACTTAAAACTATCAATTTTTAAAGTCAATTTTTTTTACTTAAAAGCGTTTTTTTTTATTTAAAACTACATTGATACCTTTATTTCATTAAGGGTAGTAGTATTTACTTTCTAAAATATTAAAATTAGTCTTTTCTTAATTTCTCAAATTATTTTTTTCTATATAAATTTCTTGCAACTTTACCCAAACAAAATAACTAATTTTAAATAGCCTTATCATTTATATTATACAGTACATTTCACAAAAAATATATCTCATATGAATTAAAATGATTAAGCTTGTACTTGAATTGTATCAATGTGTTAATATTTAAGGAGAAAAAATATCACCACATATAATTTTTTATGTCTCATTTTCTTTAATACACATTTTTGTTAAATACATATTTATGTATATATAAATTCAATTATAATACTTAATTAGTATGTGCAGAGACCTCAGTGAATTTTCTTTCTTAAAATAAATGTAAATTAAAAAATGTTAGCTGTAGATCCGAGTTATGCATTTAATACCTAAGATAAATTAAGAATTTTACAATTTTTGTGCCGCGAGAGTGGCAACATTAATTCTCTAGTTTCAATGGTTACAAAGAAATTTTAGTCGAGGATAAATTATTAATTAGTAGTTTCAATTCATTATATAGTAATAGAACTTAAATTTCGGCAGACTATAATGTTAATAAAGACTTTTCATAAGGCACACACAGACAAAGTAATTTAACTACTATAGCAACACTCTTCATTTTTAAAAGTAAGTTATTGAATAAAATTAAAAGGAATTGATTAAAATTTAAAATTTTACAAATTAATGTCTTTTTATGTAACACGCTTACTTAAAAAAGATACGCAAGCAAATGTTCTAATCGTAATCACCTTTATGAAAATGCGCTGAAGTATTAAAGATCTAAAAATTCTGCCTTTCTCTAATATGTTTATTCGTTCGAACATATTCCTTTTAATTCCATTAACAGTTCAAATTCATTTATATTTACATTTTTAATTAGGACACTTAATACTTAAACTGTTTATAATTTATGACTTAAACTCTCAATTGCAACTAGTTTATGTGTTTAAAAGAGGAATTACGTTTTTTAAGATAGATGAAGTCCAAAAGAAAATGTCTGACAGGAAAATTATTGGTTTGTAATTATGCACATTAATCAATAAAAAATAACTTTATTATACAATATTTAAGCCAAAAATGTATAAATCAAACACCAAGAATATTATATCAGAGTTGGAATGATGTTCAAGCGCTTTTGTGTGTTAAGACATTAGCACACAAATTAAGTCCTTAAAATAAATAGTCTGATGGCACAGGCGGAATTAAATCTAATAAGGTTCTTTACCCTTCTAAAGTAAGTAACTTCTTCGTTACATACAGCTTTATTATTTATAACCAGACATTTAAAGAAAAAAAACTGTGAATATATATAGTTGCTAGAAATAATTGAAAACTTAAATTAATTTAATGCGCTATTTTCTTTTAATCAAGAGCTGAGGCCTGTCAGGAACTTGTAATAGTTAAATTAATTTCCCCAGACCCAATAAACAAAGTAAAATAATTAAGTAGTGACATTACCTGTTTACATTATACTTTTAAAATTCCAAAGCTTCACCCAGGTGTTCGTAAATTTCTAATCCAATTACATAAAATGGTCTATAGCCTTTCCAAATCTTGAATAAAATTTAACAGGAAGGCAGAATTATTAGATAAAAGACAGGAAAATAAATTCTGAGTGTGTCTAATTAAAATTACTCATCTAATTGCTAATATATTTAATAAATCTCGTGTTTGTTGTGGAGGAGGAAATGTTTGCATATTTTCTAAGATAATAAAACTCTTGAATATTTAACTAGGCGTTTATTAATGTCGCTAATCAATAAAATAGTGGCGTGTAATCAAAACCAATCTTTTCCGCTTCTATTTAACCACGAAGAAGAGTTTGCGAGATAAAAGAAAAAAAGTCCTCTCAAACTGCAATAACATTTTACTAAACTCTCTCCATATTTCACAGATTAAGTGTGACTATGGAAATTGCCTCTCCTTGAAATTGCTTAACATTTCTTGCGAGCGAAATTCCTTTCCTAATTTGCATATAATTTTGCCTGTCAAAGCCGGAAGCCTAAATTAGCTAAATCAGAGAAGACAATCACTAGGTAAGGCAAGGACACACTCATCTGCATGGATTGAAGCAATCTTTCTTTGTTCTTTCTTACTCGTCATATTTTTATTTTGGCGCCAAAACTGACATATTCGTTTCGCTTCACTTCATTTATTCGATTAGGAAAGTGTTTTTCGACGCCGTTCCAGTGCATTTAAGTGCAGCTCATTGCTCTAGAAAGAATCGATTTGAGCTGTTTTAATTTCCACCATGAACGGGTTGAAATATTTGTCAACGCAAGTTGGATGAATATGTAGAAGTTTGTTCTATATCATCTTTTGTTTAGAGTGGAATCTTAAACGGCTCAGCTCTGCTGGCATTTGTCTCTTTTGTTGGCATGACCATGGAAACTTCCACGCATATTAATTGTATAAATTCATTCCCCTTAAATGACTTTGTCTGTGAAGTGTTTTAAGCAATATTTTTAATCAGTTTCTGAAATGATGAATTCTGACAAGGATTACGATGCACTGAGTTTTCTGAATAGGACCATTTTGAATTAGCATAATATCTATAAGTCCAGACGTGATTGGAATAGATAAGGATCTTCGAACTTTAAACAGTAAAAACTGGACTGCTTGTTAATTATTCATTAAAACAGTTTTTTTTAAGAAAACGATATTTTTGTTGCTATTCTTGACAGAATTTCTGTTATTTGTCAAAGTAATTACACTTCTTCAAAAATGCTACATTCAGTTGCGTATATTATTACTTATACAAAAAAAAAATGGTTATATCATAATTTAAGTAGTTAATTACATTTTATTTTTATTAGGTTCTTTGTATTGCACTATATATTTACTTTCTGCATGCAATCTGGATAATTAAATATTAATGACTGATATTAACATTATTGCTGAAGTTTTATTTAATGATTTTTGAAATTATTTTACACAGCTTAAAAAGTCTCAATTCAAAGTGAAAAATAGATATTTTACTAAATATGTGCAATTTCAGAGTTTTAGTCATTAAAATTACCCCGACCCCACACACAAAGATAATACTTTTTTTAATACTTTTTTAATATCAAAATTAATTTTACGCATCTTTAGTAACTATTTTTGTTTTCATCTACAGATAGTAGGAGTGTAGATTTCAGATGTTGTGTGTGTGTGCATATAACACCAATTGATGACTTTGCATTGTCATTGCAATTACATGAAATTATTAAAGTAGAGTATCGTCATTCAAAATGATTTCCATAAATGGAGTAAGATCTTGCCACAATATTCAATAATATTTAAATTTGTCCCGATTAGAAATGCTATTTTTTTTTGCGTCTTTGAAAACAGCTTGAAGTTTTGTCACTTATCGAAATTCCAAGGAACCTAACTATTTTCCATCTAGTTTATAACTCAGTAATTGTGACTGTCATTTCTTTCACGTTTCAAATTCTTATGAATTTTTCACTTTGAAAGCCTTATTTTATTTATCTTATCCAATACATTTTTTTCAGAAATTAATTTAACGGAATAATCAGAAATATATTGAATACTCTTGTAATTCAAATCCCATTTACTAAATACAAACATTCGAGCATTTTCTTACAATTGATGAATGTTTGTCCATGACAGAGTTTTATATTTATAATATATTTCATTATTTAACTCCTGGGCCATACAATCCTTAAGTACAATTAAGTATTCGAATTGATTAGAGATAATGCTTTTGTCATTTTGTAAAACTTGAGCTAGTTATTTTGTTAGAAAAATTACATAATATATTGCAGATATACTACATGGTTCGAATTTATTTCTCAAAATATAAACCATAATGAGTCTTACGACTTATTAAACTTTAATTGTTTACTGTAATTAGCGTCCCTCTTGAAGTACCAAACAAACTGTAAAAAAATATATATTGTAATTTAAATTTAAGGCAAAATGATTACAGCACTTGAGCTTTAATATTTGATTTTTAAGTACTTACTGCATCAACTAATTTTAGTCATACATTAAGTAATAGATATGAAGCTTCTATTTGGGATATCATATTGGATAATGCGATATATAGCTGGTTAAATACACTGCTGGCGACCATAAATGCAACACCCTGAAGGAAGCACGCAAATAACATGAAATTTACAACATGCATTAGCGGAGGTGAGATATGCAAATGCGCAGACACACATCACGCACGGCTGTGGCACCACCTCAAAGCGTTATTTAAGGCTTGGAGATTTCGACGATTTCAAGTTCGGCAATTGTGTTTTTCTTGTGGTTTTTTTCAAAAAACGATCAGTTATGTCTCGTAGAAAACAGCGATCAGCTTTTGATCAAGTATCCGAGTTCGACAGAGGAAGGATAGTGACCTACCGAGATTGTGGATTATCTTTCAGGGAAATCGGTAGTCGTGTAGGACGAAACCAAACAACTGTAATGCGGATATGTGACCATTGGATGCAGGAGGGTACGACGGACCGACGAGGTCTATCACATCCACCTCAGTGCACCACTTCACGTGAGGACAGGCAAATTGTGCACATGGCAGTGACGAATCGCTCAGTCACATCACGAACCATAGCACAGCACATTGAGTCTGTAACGCATCATTCAGTGTCTGTGCGTACCATTCGAAGCCGTTTACAGCAGAGTGGTCTTTCCGCAAGACGCCCATTGCTTGGTCTACCCTTCACGCAGAACCACAGATGTCTCCGCCGCCAATGGTGCGATGAAAGATGGATGTGGGTGGCAGAATGGTATGAAGATGTCTTTACTGACGAGTCACGCATCTATTTGCAACACCACGATGGTCGGATTCGAGTCTGGAGACACCAGGGAGAGAGGATGCTGAACAGCTGCGTTATGCACCCCCACACTGGTCCTGCACCGGGTATTATGATATGGGGCGGTATTGGATATCACTCTCGCACTCCTCTTGTACGCATTGCCGGTACTTTAAACAGCCAGCACTACATATCCGAGGTGTTGGAGCCAGTTGTCCTTCCTTACCTTCAGGGCTTGGCCAAAGCTATATTTCAACAGGATAATGCGCGACCACACCTGGCACGCATTGTCTAAAGGTTCTTCGTCAATCACCAGATTGAATCGCTTCCCTGGCCGGCTCGCTCTCCGGATCTTTCGCCGATAGAAAACATGTGGTCCATGGTTGCTCAACGATTGACCCAGGTTACACCCCAGCTGCCACACCAGATCAACTTTGGCAACGTGTGGAAGCTGCTTGGTCTGCTGTACCCCAAGAACACATCTAAAGTCTCTTTTAATCAATGCCGAGGCGTGTGGCAGCGGTGATCTCCATCAATGGTGGCTACTCTGGCTACTGATTCTGCAGGAACCACACTTCACAAAAGTCTATAAATTTAATCATTTTATACTTGGTCAACATGTTATCTAGAAAATAAATTTTATTGTGCTATCTCTTGTCTTTCTTGGAGTTGCATTTACGGTGGCCAGCAGTGTACATCCGATCTCATACGTGGAACAGGGAATTGAAACGATTGGTCAATATATTTAGGTTTGGTATTTGAGATTATAATTGAGAGAGTATTTTATTACTTCCAAGTTACTTTAATTTAAACACACCTAAGTACTAACATCTGCAGGCAAGATAAAGACAAAAAATTTGGAGTTATTCTTTATTTTATTTGTCAATATCTTATTTTTGTTATCAATATAAGATTCGAAATATCAAGTGAGTTATTAGGAAGTGAATAATATAAATCAAGAAATATAATTGTTCAAGTTAAACTTGACTTTTTACATTTACTTGTGATATATTTTGCCATTGCTTTCGATTTTTGAACGAATGCCAATGATTTAAAATTTATGTGCATTTATACAAAAGATAATGGTTAAGAAAAGTCATATTAAATAAATAAAAAAATAACTTTCTTTTTATCAAGACAAAAGAAAAAAAATAATAATCAACTGTACAAAAAAGCTATTAATCAACGATGATAAAAAATAGTTTCTTTCGAGTAAAACTAGTAATCAATCTTGTACTTGCTGGCATGTACATGCTATATGGCTGTTAATCACGTCAAATTCTTGTTTAACTTCTTATACGTTAAATGTCTCTTACGCGGTTCAAACTTCAAAATACATTTGCCATAAAAATATATATTATAAGATTAATTAAAAAAGTTGAACATTATTGACTGATATAAAGAAAAAAAATGAGATGATTAGCTGGAATTTGATAAATAAATAAATGTATGTTCGAGAATAAATATCAGTGGATACACAAAAGCAATATTTTTTAAATATTATACTTCAAAAAGTACCAATATATGCCAATACTTGGGCGCCTTGATAATCTGCATTTTATAATATTTGTGCAAATTTTTTAATTGATTTTAATATTTGTTCATATATTTATAACAAGCTAATATAAGATTATAAGAGAGGATAATCAAACCTTATGTGTATCGTAAAATTCGGCTTAAAACGGGCACTTTTAACACAAAAAATAAGGTCGAAATTTACTGGTGTGCGTTATACGCCGGGTATAAAAATAAGAGCTTTAAAAAAAAAAAAGAGAAGAGCTTAAAAAAAATTAGGTTTTGACATTTATTGAAATGCTATATACTTAAAGAAATGGCATTCCTTATGAGCTTAAAAGGTTGTAGTTCTAGAACTATACTACTTTTTTTAAAGCTTAGGATATACATCTCGACTTCAAAACATACGAGAAATGCACATGCCATCTTAGGTTTTTTTCCTAAAAATAGAGGTGCGCGTTATACGCCGATTATACTTAAAAATTAAAAAAGTGCAGTATGAAGTATAGTTGGACGTTATATGCCGGTGCGCGCTGTAATAATTCTGAATTTAAATTTTCTTTCGAGGAATTTTCTTTAATATATAATGGTTTTGAACACTTCAAGATGTCACGTGATAATTCTTTTAGTTTACCCGCCTAACGGGAAGCACCATTTTAATCACAATTTTTAACTCCTCAAAAACTGCCATGCTGGCACATTTCAAAGTAAAATGATGCAATATTGTACCAGCCACTGATTCTGACTAATCACCATCTTAAATACAGAAATTAAACGATTATCGAAGATTTTAGCCGTTTCCGGTAGGGAAAGGAATCAAAACAGAGTTATCTAGAATGCAAAAAAGAACGCTTTTGTCCATTGTCTTTTCCATGTGGGTGTTTCCGCAATTCGGTCTGTCGAGTTCAGTGTGTTGCTCAATAAAATATTGAAATGTAATAAAATATCTCATTTGATGACTTGAAACAGATAAAGATGCCCCAGAAGTGGCGTTACATACGTCAGCCCCGTACCGCGATGGGGGCAGGCTTTTAGGGAGATCAAAGCGTGACCGATGCCAAGTACGGCTTGAGGCCCAAAATCTAATCTCGCAGGGGGCCCTAATATTCTCCGTTACGCCACTGTGTCCCAGTTACATTTTTAATTCCAGTGAAAACGTTACATTGATATTTAATGTGATTCATTCATGCAAGTTACCTATTTCATGAAAATATTTTGAAAATGATGTTTTACTCCAAAATAAACAATTGGAATGAAGTATGTAATATTTTCAAGCAATTCTATAAAACATCCTAATTTTTTTTTAAAAAAAAGTTGATCATTGAAGGGAAGCAAATCAATAATATTTTAAATTAATGCATATGAGATGCTGAATGGCGTTTTGAATGTATTTGAATTAAATTTGTTTGGTAGATACGACTTTTAATTTGCGGAAATTTCACGAAACAATTTCATGACAATTTAAATCAACTTATTTAGCTTCTTTTGATGAAATAATATATTTAACACACAAACGTAGTTTTCGGTAATTTGCTTTTCAACATTTAATTTTCAGAGTTCTACAAAAGCACATAGATGCTTCGATAAGTAGATTAAAAAATACCTCTAGAACCAATGATTACCCTTATCCTACTAGACTTTAACAAATCTAGATTAATGTCATTTTCCTCCCATAAATTGCACCACCAGCACATGAAATAGATTTTGATCTTGCATCTGTATAATTACAAATTCACTCGACTATTAGAATGGCTTGCTTTCAACTCAACTTCACTCTGCAATCACTTGTAATGCCCCATTCGAAATCGAGTTACACAGAAAGAGAATTCCGTCGTTGGCGACCAAGTCCGCTTTGATCATTAAGCCCCTTGCAATGTTAACACCATGTATACGAGCATTCGCACTCAACAGAGGTTAACCCTAACGTCAGAACTCATCCATAACTGTGCCAGGGCTTATAATTATTTCGAACAAGCCGATCTGTCTGGTCGCGACACCTCGCCTTCAATATGTCACTGGATTGCAGTCGAATTTGAAACTGTGAGTCTTCAATTATTATTGCCCACCGCTGCATATGGCATGATTTGATTATGCCACTGAATTATTAACTCCTTCCTCGGCCTTTCGCTTTGATATCAGATCTAACTGTGGCCATAACGAACGTGCGGGTGAAATAGATGTGACATTTATCCAAAGGAAATGGAGGGATTCAATTACATCTGGGATCTCTCGAATGGCTACATTTGGGAGATTTTGCGCGGTGTTAGAACGCATAAGGGTCATCGAGTGTGTATCCATATTTTGTAATCAATAAGTATGTTATTTAATGCATATTTTGAAGAACTACTACTTAAAAGGTGTATCAATTTTATATATTTTCAATGTGGATAATGTCTAAAAGGTTACTTATGAAAAATTAATCCCTCGAAATCTAATTTACAAAATGATATAAGTTTATAATTCACTCGATGTCTGTTATGTATTTAAAGCTGATATATTAAATAGCATTTGATTCTGCGTAAAGTATCAGCGGTCTAAAAGCACTTTTTTAGGAAAAAGTAGAAAATAAGAGTTTAATAAGGAGCTATGTATAAATATTTGCACGTCTTAGATTTAGAAAGGTTTAATTTTCTTACAGAATTTCAATTTATTCATTGCATGTTATATATACCATAAAATTCGTCGCATAACAAAACATACAAAAAATATTAACATACAAAAAATTAAGATCGAAATTTACGGGTGTGTGGTATACGCCGTGTGTAAAAGTGATTGCTTAAAAATAAAAAAAAGAGACGAGTATATATATAAAAAAATTTAGACTCCATCATAAATCGGAATGCTGCTGATTTAAAACAGGGGTGTCAAAGTCGCGGCACAAAAAGAAAATTTTTTGCGGCCCTGCCAGTATATCGGCATACAATAATATATAATAAAACATCAAAAGTTCTTCCGAAATAGGAAACACAGTATCAGAGCACAGTGTCAAGCATGAGAATGTTAACTTTAAATTTTTCTTATTCTTTTATTTATGTTTATTATAATGTATTATTTGAAATAAACTTACGTTGCCATAAATATTGGGTTTTTTTTGCGGCCCACCTAAAGTTCAACTAAATTATTCTTTGTGAGTTTGAAACCCTTGACTTAAAGATGACTTAAAATGATTGTGGCTGTAGAAGTATATTATTTTTTTAAAAGCGTTATTTTCTTTCGAATAAATTATCTGAAAACCTAAAAACCATTGATCACGTACATTTGAGGTTTCTTTGTACAAAAGAGGGTGCTCGCTATTCGGCGAATCTACCTAAAAATTAAAAATTGTTGCTTGAAAGTATAAGAGCGAATTTTCGTCTGAATTTTGAATATGTATTTCTTGACTACTTTGTTTAAAAAATAATAACAATTCTTTTTCTCGACAAATATTTACTCTTTAATGCTGTATTATACTTATAAAAACAAAAAGAGCCCAGTAATTCGATGAAGTATTTTCAATTAATGATTATTTTTAACTGCGCTGAATAAATGGAAATCTTATACTAAAGTTGATTTTATGTATAATAAGAAATCTCTTTACATAAAAACTAATCAGAAAAAAATTAAAATCTATAATGTTTATCCTTGTTTGATTACATGGTTATTCTCTTAGAGAATACCATGTAATAGAGGAACTTCATGGAGGAATTCAGATATAAATAAGGACAAATAATTACACTGATAAAAGAAAAATAAATAACTGCAACCTTTAGATATAATTCAATTTTTTTTAAATTTTAAACTATTATATCAATTTACATAAATATTCATTTTACAATTATTCTAATTATGGTTTATTTCATTACTTAATGAAGTAACGTTTTGATGTCTTACTTAGCAAAATGATTCCAAAAAGAAATATTTCTTTTCTGGAATTGTTTTCAATGGAATTGATTCACATATTTTTAATGAAAATGTAATTCTAATAAAAATGTGTAGTAATTATTTTTTTAGGATTACTTTTAGACACTAACTTCTAAAAATTGAGACTTTAAAGAATAATTATGTTAAAGTTACTGAACGTATACAAGTGATAAAATAATTCATATTAATTTTTCCGTGAAAAGAGAACTTAATAACAAATAACTCTTCTTAAGTTATATACTTTAAATAATAAAACAAAAAAAAGAAGTGTGCTAAATTTTCTAAGATATGCAAAGCGAGGTAACAATTTGTGTTTCAATAATTAATCTTTGAAAGCACTACTGGATAAAGAGTCGTAAATATTATTCACATATATGTTTTCAAGTCGTGCTGTAAACCCAATATTTGATTCTCCAATTTTTGAACATAAATTCCATTCATATAAACAAGTTTTTATGTCTTGAGCATATTTATTAGGTTTTCTCAAACCAAATAAATGGTGCGGTTTTTTTCCATTTTATTTTAAGCAAAACTTCCGGATCAAAGAATTTAACACAGAAATAGTTTCCATTTGTGTCTCGACTCAAGAATACAAATCCGCCGATAACTTTTATGCAATACATACGTGTATACATATTTCGCTTATTCGTTTACAAGGGCTTTCAACATTTGTTTCATTTGAAAGGCAAAGCAAATTAGTTTTGCAAAGGAAAACACACCTTCCTTTTGAATATGGACAAAAAGAAAAATAATAAAGAAAGAAAAATCTGCTGTTGCAGCAGGGTTGAAAACGAATACGCTTCGACGCTTCATGAATTCAGCCGAATAAATACATCGCAAGCATATTTTTTCTATTTTTTTCATTACCGTTCTTTTCAAAGAGGAAAAATATGACTCAGCCATAAATTTATGATCGTATTTCACACGTATCTCCCATTACTTGGTGCTCGTTAATCATCGCTACGCATTCGCAACTCAATTGCACGAGAACCTAAACAAATCGAAAATAGCATGTGACGTTAAAAAATCCGCGCAAGAAAATCGCTAACCGAAATGTCTGTGTAGTAAATGGCTGCTTCGAACGCTGAGCGTGGAGTACTGTTGAGAGGGCGGGAGAAAAAAGGTACACATAACACAATGGGTGTCCCCATTCACATTTAAAGTGCTGTTGAAGATGAAAAATTTTCAGTAAACGATTGGAGAAAATACAGAGATTTCTTTCTTTTTTTTAACAAAAAAGAAAGAAAAAATGGAATTTGTTGTATGCATTTAAAGGTATTTGATTTACAATTGAAAGCTAGATTCAGAAATTGAATTCGGCAAAGAAAATAATTCCTTGTTTTCTTGCTTTTGAATATTTAAAATTTAAAAAAAAATTGATGCATGTTTGTAAATGAATTATACATTAAAGGGAATCACGCATTTTGTTTGGGGAGTGGATTTTTAATGAAGTTTTTTCAGAGTCCTCATTCATTCTAATTGTGAGACTCGAGTAATTATTAAAATAATTTACTGTTATATGAGTTGTATGAAATAAGAAATAATCATTGAAAAAAGGGGAAAAGATATGAAATCTGAGTGATATGCTTTTTATCAGTTGCTGTAATAAGATATCCTTAGCATTCTTAGCAAATATATCTTGGTCTCATAAAATTATAAATTAATATCAATTACACATAAAACAAAGAAAATATTTGCAAATTATAATACATTTGTGTTAATTTATCTAACATTGAACCAAAAAAAGCAAAAAAAAAAAAAAAAAAAAAAAAAAAAAAAAAAATTATCTAACATTGAACCCATATACTTGCAAATCAGTTTTTCTCATTATAATATTTTATTGCATAACTGCTTATTTAACAATTACAGTAAATTAATTAAATAAATGAAGTATGTTAAACATTAGAGAGAGTTAATTATGTATTAAAAGTTTTATATAACAGAAAAATAATGCACAATTTATTTGCCCAGTACTGTGATAAGTTTGCGCTGTATTGCATAAAATTTGTAGTTACAATTTTCCTGTTGTATAATAAAATGTTTCTTGATTTATTTGCAATTACAATGTGCAAAATGTTATTAAAAAATTTTCTGTATTTTCAAATTCATTCTTAACGTATTGATTTAAAAACGCATTGCAAATATCATGATAAAATACCTTATTCACACTAATATTTAACCTTTTGCTCTTATTCTTGGGCAAAGGTCAGAAAGGTGTTTCAACATATGTAGCCATATTAAATCATTTATAATCTAATGTCGAATAAGTCAACGCACTCATTCAGAGGGGCTAATTATTTATTCAATAATTTATTTTTACTGGTTTTTGTTCCAGGCAAACGTCAAAACGTAAAGAATATATTTGGAGGTGTATTGGGGGGTGGTATACGAAAATGGAGTACTTTCGACCCTGCCCCCCCCCTCCTCCTTGAAAAACTCCTGTGTTCCACTTCACACATTTGTTTTTATGTATTATCAAAACATACGCAAAGGAACAAAATGTTTCTGTCATATATTTTGAAATACACATTTTTATTTAAAAACTAGTTATGAAATCGTTTACATCAAGTTAGTTCTAGGAGATAAAAATATTAGTAGTCTAGACATATAAAATTAATCTCTACGGGAAAAAAACAATAATTGGAGCTATGTAGTAGAAAAATGAAATTTAGCAGTAGAAATTATAAAGGAAATACGACTGTAAGCATTTTAATAAATTAATTGTAGCACGTGTTCAAATAATAATCATAATATGTTTATGAGAAATATACAAAAACGTTTTTTTATAAAATTAAACATATTTGATCAGTAAATTTTAAATCATTAAAAATATGTTATTTAAAACCCAGTGGTAAAACTGTAGTCTTAAGGCTAAAACCCCTTTTTTAAATAAAATAAGTAACACGTTCCCCCTAAAATACAACGTTTTGTGTATCATGCTTACTTGGTAAGATTCTGATAATGTTTTTTCTTATTTTGAGTATTTTTTGCAATAGTAATAATGACAGTTTTATGAATATAAACCTTTTTTAAGAAATTTTAAAAAAATGCTCTCTTAAGCTTAATGTGTTTTTCAATGATATGTAATGGGAATTTAATGAGAAAGATTATTTATTTATGTTTCTAATTCTCTCAAAACTGTAAGGCTTTTTCTCCACTTAATGTCCTTTTCTATTAAAAGCAATCCCAGAAAACACAGATTAGCAAATCAAATTTTAATATAGGAGTTAAATTTGAGTATAGGTAGAAATTTGGTTTATTTCCTCTTTTGAAATTAAAATCTTCCGATAAAATTATTGTTCTTTATTAGAATTCGAAGACTAGTTCTTTTATTACATTAAATCAGATGTGTGAGGTAATATATATCCCCAACTTACGCGATAGGTTGGACTGAGCCTGTAGCGGTAGTGTCTGCATAAGCCAGTAACAACTTCCGGACGGGGTGGTCTCTCATTTTTGACTTGTAGTAAACTATTTGGCTACGGATTCATAGGTCACTGGCTCTGTCCTCCGGATTTGCGCCACTTCATTGGTGACCCTAGCTAAATAACGTAGAAGGCAGCCTTCTGATCTGCGTGGAGCTATCTACCCACAAAAAGAGCAATCAAAATTCGTCAGATCCACTTGAAGCAGCAATCGAAGTCGTCAAACTCACTTTCCACAGCACCAGCAACCCACACGCTCGCCATAACACATAACACGTTCGTTCACCTATTCCCGACTCGCTGGTGAGGGAGTAGTGTAACGGTGGTATCTGCATAATCCAGTAACAGCCTCCAGACAGGGATGATCACTTTTGTCTAGTGGTATATTATTTGGCTACCGATCCATTGGTCGCGGGTTCTGTCCTTTTGCGCCACTCCCCATCCCTAAGTCGAATTCGTTTGTCGGGGTATAATTTCACGTGTAAAAACAAAACAAAAAATTTTAAAAATAACAAGTCAAAAAATGTCAATTAAAATCCTAGATAACATAAATACAAAATCGCCTAGCGAAGCTTTTTAAATGTACAAGGTTTTATAAAATATTACAAAGTATCTGCCGGCTCAATTATTTCTTTTCTCCCGCAAAATTTTCTCGTACCATGCTAATAATTTTTAATCCTTGCATTGTTGAAAAAATGTGTTCTTCGTTGGAGTCTATATTTTCTAAATTTAAAACTCTTTTTCAATTAAACTCAGGTTCTCTGTCAAATTCTCAACTGTCATTCGATCTTCCGATTGAACAGGGTCTAAAGACAAGCTCTTTGATATCTTGCTCTTGCTCCTGCATTTCTATGAGCTCATCAATTGTCAGTTGGTGATTGTGGAAATCCAGCAGTTCTAGAACATCATTACTATCGAATACTCAATTTATTTTCCTGTTTTAATTTTCTTTATACTAACACAAATTAAATTATAATGGTTAAGCATCGATTCCTCACCATACATCCGAACATGTACGTCAGCTAAACAGAAAGCTGGGTGTGAGTAATCCAGCTTTGTAGCGATCAAACAAAAGACGAATTGACGAGATTTGAAAATCGCGTATATCGGGGTTCGAGTAAGTTTGGGTAGCGTAAGTTGAGGTATTACTGTATATTGATGCCGAAATTAATAATATGAATAAAACCAATAATTTTACTATAAAACTTTTTTTGTTATAATTTGCAACATCACACAGTTATTTTAATAGTACATGCATTTTGTTACTTTATATAACATCCAAAATTCATTACATTCGCTATAAATTGTAAGCATATGAATAAATATAAGATTTCAAAATAATTTATTTTATTAGTTTCATCGGCAATTCCACTTTAATTAATGAGTTGCCGCACTTTAACATTATGGAATATATTTTCCTTTAAGCAGTAATGTTTGTTGACACCTTTTCACATTAAAGGAAAAATACTACCTTGGGCTTAAATTTTAATAAGCTTTGCGTATGGAAAATAAAAATTAAAGAAGCAACCTAAAGAGATCAATGTAAAATATTAACACACAATAAGATAAAGTATTTCTTCTGATTAAGCGAATTCGGTCTTCAAATAAATAAAATTAATTTACCAGCATAAATAAGTTAAGGTAGCTCGAATGCCTAAGGGGGGTTTGTTGAAAACTGACAAGTTAAATTTTATTTTCTGGAAAAGGCATTTGCATTGCCTTGGAGAATATTCATTTAAAAGAGTTTCAAACTTTTAATCTCGTTAATAAAGATGTTTCGTTAATGTATCAAATAAAATAATTATAGCTTACTAAAGAGATATTGTGGCGATAAAGGACGCTGTGAATAAATCCAGGGTTGTTAAGAATATTAGAACATAAATTGGAATTTATGTGTACATATCTCATATAAATTTATAAATTTTCATGCATATTGATTCAAAATTATGATTTAGTGATATTCAAAGCGCAAAAATGAAAGGTTATGCCGTAATTTTCAAAACAAGAATCAAATTAGTTATTTTGATTTTATTTCCAACAATTATTTATGTATGGAAAAGAATTTCGAGTAATAGTATCAATAAATATTAAATGTAATTTTATTAATAACTACATATAAAACAAAAATGTAGATTAATAGAATAATACATTGATTTTTTTTACATATGAATATTACCAATAATTTCTTTTAATATATATCTCTTCACTTGCGGTCGAATAACTAAACGGAACGTAGAATAGAACCATCAAGAAACAAATAAAAAGTTTCAAAAGATAAAAGAACAATCGCGAAACAGAAATATAAACGCCAAATGCCTGTACAGATTTTCTAATACTAAAAAATACAAGAAAATTAAAATACATATATGCGTATATAGTATCTAACTATATAAATATAGTTGATATTTGTTGTTCTTCCGTTCACTGCCTTCTACGACAAAACAAAGATATTCGCATAGTTAACTTCTATATTATTACTTCATGTATGTGAGACATTTTTGTCAAGTAATTGAACTTGTGTTTGCTTTGTTACTTATTGCATTTATACAACAGTCATTATTTTTAGTTTAATTGCTTAATAGAGTAATGTATACAATTACACGCTTGCAAATTTTTGGCTTTAGTCTTTTTCGATCGAGTTTTATTTTCTACAAAATTTGCTTGCACTATAATAAAAAAATATTCTGCAGAAGGGGAAGGTTCGAACCCTATAAGGGAGAGACAAGATTAAGCCAGTTTCACTACCGTAAGTCGGAGACAGCCTTAGAAAACGTTATAATTTTCCATTTTGGTCAAAGGTCGTCTTCATACATAGTACATATATTTATTGGTTAGTCGTGTTCCCCTAGTTTTCGGTTTCAGAATATCTCCTTTCTCAATTAAATAAGGTATTTAATATGATAATTATTTCTTATGTTTATTATAAGATCTAAAGCATGTGAAACAAAAATATTTTACGAAATGAATTATAGAAACAACGAAGAAATAAGCATAACAAAAAAAAAACCATAACTCTAATTCATCACCATACCTGCCAAGAAAAAAAAATTGTTTATTCAAGAACCTGATTTAACACAAAAATGGAAACAAGAGCTCACTAATGGCCACATGAGTTACTTCCTCGGCTAAGAAGCCATTTAAACTAACTGATTTGAAAATAAATTTATTCAAAATAGTTCTAAAAATATTTTTATCATTGAAATATTTATTAATTGTAGAGGTATTTTATATGATTTTTTATAAAATATGAACGCAAAAATCTTTACTCGATGAAAATAATTTACTGCATCAAAAATATTTTCCAATTTTTCATAATTGATTTCAAAACATCATAAAATCATCTTCAACTTGAGCCATTTTACTCAATATTGGTCAACATGCATGGACTTCAGAATCAAGCTATTTTGCGATCGGGATATATAACATCATTCTTCTATCTCATTTATTATCTACTCGAAGCGAAACACGATGAGCTTTAAACTGTCTCCATTATTTCTCATAAAAGCTTTTCGACAAAATATATCGCATTTTTTCCCCTTCTTCCTTTGCTTCTGTAGAAATAAAGCTTTTCCTAAATACCTCCGGATTTTTTTTTCCTCAGTCACGATCACAAAGAAAACTTTCACAATTATTTTTTTCCATCTTTTTTTTTTTGTTGTTGCTATATACCATCTCTCCTTCTCTCGCTCTTCAAAAAGCCAAGATTTCGGTTCCAGGAAACGAGAAAGAATGTTGAGATTTCTGTAAGTTGGGTTAATGGCAAGAACGAGAAGGGTTGGTGGTGTGGGAAGTGAAAGGGATAGAGCTCTGATAACTTCATAAGATTTTTTCTTACTTTTCGTTATTTTTTTTTTTTTTAAGAATTGGAAAAATTCTTTCTCTGTTGTTTAAATATATGCTGGCTTCAAGTATAAGATTTCGACAGCTATGTGAACAATGTGTCTGCTTAAATAGCAATGACTTGGAAATTGGAGAACATTGGATGAAATATAAAATATGGTTTTATTATCTGCTGTTTTAGGAAATGTATAAGTAATACAAAATTGTGAAAGTATCATATCAGTTTCAAAGCTGAAGCAGAGATTTAAAAAGGGATATTTTTTTGAACTAAGCTTTTTCTTTTGCTATGTAATATTTTTTTTTTTCATATTATTACAATTTTTCCTGGAAAAGATTTTTCAGAAATGTATAACAAAATTCAAAAATTGGCTGTCATATTTCAAGCACAAAATACCTTTTATCCATCTTAAAATCAGTACTCATAACTGTAGAAGGTATTATTTCCAGTTTTTGCATTTGAAAAGTATTGTTTGGCTGTGGCGGAGATAATTTAACAGAGGCAAGGTGATTTAATTCAATTGATTCTTTTAAAGTTCATTTCGGAAAAAAATACTTTATTTGAGTTTTATTTACAATCGTTAAAACACAGACAGCAAAGAAATAACAAGTCAATTAAAATATACCATTTTTTCTTCAATCAGGTAATTATAAACGATTTATAAAAATCAACTTCTAGGGGTTGGGAACTTTAGTAAAATTCAGTTTTAAACAAAGAAAATTGTTAGTAGGATACTATTAAGTACGAGGGACTTTCAGAAAAAAAGTTTACGAGCCACAGCATTTGAAAACTACATATTGTGGAGAAATTTTGTTTTCCCCGATTTGAGACAAATGGGGCTAATTTTCATACGGCTGGTTTGTCGGTAGGTAGTGAAAGTTCCCAGACGGTCCAGGACGATTGAAATGACAAGTGCTTAGAAAATTGGTCTCATTTGGAAGTGCGAGCCGTTATTTGATTTTTATGGGCAAAGTCAAATCGTGGAAGCTTATGGTGATGAAGCAATGAGCAGACAACATGTAGCAAAATGGTGTCACTTTTTAAAATTAGGTGAATGGGATGTCAAAAACCACAATATGGCAGGGAGCGGTCGACCAAGTTCTTCAACGACAGAAACCAACATGGCACGAGTTGAAGAAATGATTCAAAATGATCGACGGGTCTGTGTGAAATCTCCTCAGAGCTGGGACTAACTATGGTATTGTGCAGCATATGTGCTGCAATATTCCAAGACAGTGCTGTGAAAACATTCACCAAGACCTAGTCCAATGAACAGGGACCTGATTTCTACCAAGACGGATTAAACGAGTTGGTCCTGCGTTCTGATTAATGTCTAAATAGACTTGGTGATTATGTCTAAATAGACTTGGAGAATATGTCTAAATGTGATAGGCACGTATACCTTTTAATTCTTTTTTGTATTTTCTGTCTATTGTTAGTAAATATTTCTTTATTAATTCGACTTGTAACCTTTTTTCCTGATCAATCCTCGTAAGCATAAAAAATTGATTATTTCCTTTATTTAAATGCAAATATTTAAAATGTTTTTTGGTATTTTTGTAATTTAACTCGAAAAAACACGTTTGAGATTCAAGTTAATTTATAAAAAAAGATACAATAATAATGCTTCAATTCTAAGAAATAAAACACAATTTATAAAAAAATTAGCACTATAGTGAAAAATATTAAATCGCGAAAGGGGTAAAAACTTTTACTTTTTATACTTTCGGTTGCTTTTAAAAGTTACATTTTCATATGAACAGCTTTACTTTCATGTCACATTCTACATTTAATTTGCTTCATAATTATTTTCGGAGAATTTAGTATAAAAATGAAGAAATGATAATTTCTATAAGTTTTAAATGATCTATAGATATTTTAGAACATGCGATAAAAATATGTAGTCAGAAATCATTCCTCTCAGTGTATTGAGTTCATATATTTTTTTAGAAGAATTATTTTAGTCATTCTTTTCATCAAAAACTAAGGAAGACATTGGACATAAAAAAATCATAAAACTTTAACGTGACAAACATTATTATCAGAGATATTTGTTAGAAACAAATTTTTTCATTTCGAGCTTTTTTTTCGTTTTTTTATACAGTTTGATTTATTCAAACATCCACTGCATTTTGAAGGCCGCATATTCTTTCAATTTTCCTGAAAACATTATTTTTTTTGACTTTCAATTATAAAAATTTTACTTAAAATTTACGAATTTTTTTTAAAAAAAATATTTTTCAGTATTTGGTAATAAGTGTCTTATATGAGTTTGTGTTTATTTATTAAATATTTGAACTGAAAAAACTGATTGTTTTTACTTACATTGAAAATTGAAAAAAAAAATACATTTTATATTTCAATTTTTCTCCAGTCATTATTAGTTAGTCAGTTCAAACATTTATGCGACAATTTTTATGGTTAGGAACAAATTAAACATCTAGGCTAACAAAAATATGTTATAAGGACCATGAAGGCAAATACACCGAAGATATTCCAGAATCTGTTATGTCAATGAGATTGTTAAAAATATATCTTATCGAATAATAATGTCAATGTTTCTGTTCATGACAACTCGGAAAAAAAATAGTCTCCAATCCAAGGTCCCGTTAACCAATATGTAAATATAAATTTGATTCAAACGTTTATGAAAACATTTTTTTAAATCACTCTGTTTGTTAACAAAACATATTAAATTTTACGTAAGAGATGTGCATGTTGGAAAAAAAGTAAGCGATTTCTTTTTTTATATCTTGAGTCCTTTTCAATAGTAAAACTATTAAAACATTCCATTTTAATGTTGAAACTATGTTTTTTAGTTCATAGGATATGAAATAGCAAAGATTATATTGTTCTAGAAATGCATCTTTAAGTGATAATTTAGATGAATCCAAAATGCAATAAGTGGAAATCGACATTTTCTCAATTTCCCAAATTTGTTAAAATAGTTTATATTTGCATCATATTTTCCCTCAAATATTAAGTTTTTTCATTTAAGAAACGCATTTTTGATAAGAAATATAAAATAATAAAAATAAATAGTTCTCTATTCTTATTCTAGAAAAATTTCAAAGGTGAGTTGGAATTATATTAAAGCAAGTTTTCTCAAAATTCGGCATGAAAGACAATAAGAGGTTTTCATTTCATATCTATCTTAATATATACTTCGTTCAGCAGATTTAATATTAAAAAAATGTAAAAGCAAAAATTATTTCATTTTAGTTTCACATTTGTTTCAATCCAGTTTTATGGATATTTTTAAATCTTATGTAAAACATAATTTATATTGAAATGAAATGACTTACGTTTTTCTTAAAGAATATTCTTACGGAATACGAACATGTTTAATTAAAATGTTTCTTTTAAAATATCGTTGAAGCTTTCAAATGTACTTAAAAATACTGAACCATATATTTTTTTCAAGTAATACTTTTTATAAATTACAAAATAAAAACGAAGACATAAGTCCTTTTATATATAAACAACCTTATTTATATAAAAAATAACTTTATTTTTTGTAAATAATATTTTTAAGAAAACCGAAAGACAAGCTAATAGTTAATACTTTAAAAGTTTTCTTTCATATATCCTGTTCCTTAGAAGTACTTCTTTATTCCATGCTATTGAGAAACCATAAAGAACTGAAATGAATTAATGTCCTAATTACTTTTATGTCTCAGCGTTAAACATCGTCTGCAATTTTACAGTATTGTTTTTGCATGTCAAGCTTATTTTTTACAAGAGGGGGCATCTTTCCGTTTATTTCTTTACATTTCATTCTCTGCAGTGATAAAGGTTTCATTCCGAAAAAAAAAGAAAAAAAGAATTAAAATTTATACGAAATAAATGCTTTTTCCTTTTCCTGCTAGAACGAACTTGCGTTCATAAAGTAAGGGGAAAAAAGAAGTCAAAATACGTAATTGCACGGATCTGAAATACGACTTTTTCTTTTTTTGAATAAATAAAACAGCTTTGAAGTTCGACTTCAAGTTTTCTTTGGATGCGTCACTCACGTGAGTTTTTCACTGCAACCGTGAATTCACTGCTACCCCCTAACGCTTAAATTATGCAAGAAATTTGTTTAAGAGACGTTCTTTTCACAAGCAATAGAAGTCATTTTCGTTTGCATTCTTTCTTCTTTTTTTTTATTCTTCAGCTGTCGTAAAAAAAGACACACGACTTTCTAATGAGTATTCGAATTCTAAGAAAATGGCGCCAAGATTATAAACAAAAAAAATCGTTCCTTTAATTTGCTTAAAACGCGTCTAGGAGATGTACACATCACAGGAAACACACATATGGAAGCAAGGGGAAAAAATAAAGTTAAATATCTCTAAGAAATACAAATCTTCCGTGCTGACATTGTTCCAAAACGTTTTGATCTTAAAGACGGCAAATACATGAAAGGACAAACTATATACAAGTTGTAAAAAAATATTTCCCGACGTTGTGAAAAGGACATGAATTAAGCATTTAAAAAAATGATTTAAAAAAAAGAATCTGTGCTTAACTTGTGGATTAATTGCTTACAACGGATGCATGGCTTTTAGTGTGTTGGACTTCTATTCAGAAGTACCATTATTTCAGAGAATGAAAAAAAAACTTTCTTTTTTTGTCAGAATTCTTTTTTTTTTAGATTTGAGCAACAGATAAGAAAAAAAATTATTTTTTTTCAATCCAGAAAATTATAATGATGTTTCTCTTTACTTAAAATTCTTATTTGAATAATTATTTCTTTATTTTTAAATCTTTTTAGTAATATTTCAGATATTTGCAACCAGTCATACAAGCAATTAACATTAAAATGAATTTTTGATTTAATATGTCATACAGATACTTCACATATTTTTTTTAAAATTTAAATCCTCGCATTTGTTTTGAATGACTTTTTTCCCTTCTATCTGGTAAGTATGGAAAAGAATAATTTTATAAGAAGTATTTTATACAAGTTATTTCTATGAAATGAAGTCTTTCTGTTATTTTAAGTTTCTATTAGAAGAATATTTCAAAGAGATTGATAAGAAATGTAAAAAAAAATGGATGTACTATTTACAAAATGGTTCTTCAATCGAATATAAGAATTGATGCAAAAATGAACCTAAAATTTACCAATTAATCTTTTTATAAGAACTGTTTAACAAGGATATAGAACTATATAAATAAAATAGTTGCAGAATATTGTATTCATAAACACACATGTTTGCTTTCGAAACAAATGTTTTTTTATCTTATAAGGGTTGTTCGAACACTTTTAACGTGAAAGATATTTATTTGTAACTTGTATTCACTAAAAGGTTTTTTTTAATATGTGAAAGTTAAAGTTTTCAAAGCTTGAGAGACAAGGAATTTAAAATAAAGCTCTTAAATTTTGAATTTTCTAGATTTTTACATAAACATTTATTGTTTCTATAGGTAATAGGTTCCATCGACTACATCAATCCTTTTTTGTGTATAACTGAGAGATGTCGAAATGGATTTCAAACTTTTAATTCATGAAAGCATATATTATTTTGTGTATAGATTACGAGTACCATTATACTGCTGAAAATAAACATAGTACATTATAATACAAACTATATGCGATGTTTCTACTTAGAATGAAGGAATACTCACTGAATTTAAATGTTGCTATGCGATTCCATACATATTAAGGATCATTACCTAGTTGAACAGTAAGCAACGGTATATTTGTACGAGTTTGTTTAGCAGAGTTTTATATAACAAAATATCTATAATTTATTACTGAAGATTTTTTCTTTACAACCGAATTTTTTTTTGCCTGAATCTATTCAAGTAGTGTATGAAGTGAATTTATTCTGTACATTGTGTACGTCTTGAAGCGCAAATAAAAATATTATTATTTGCTTCAAAATTTTGCAAAAACTGGTTCAAAAAACTTTTATAAAATATCATTAATATTTATAACGTATTTTGTAAATGTATTTTTTTTTATTATTTCAGAGTTAAATTATATTGGATTTACTTTACACTGAATTAAAGGTTTTACTTTCGGATATTTATGCGAAAGTTTTATGATGTGAAAAATTAATAAGAATATTATTTATAATTTGTCCCGTTCTCTTATTTTCCTTTATATCAGAAAAATATATTTTCAAGAATTCTACAAATTTTTATACTGAACAACATAAATTATAAATGTAAAGAAAATGTTATATATTTGTTACCACTAGGAGTTATAATTTACTTCCTTTGTAAATTCACCAGAAAGCGATCTTCTCTTTTGGTAATGTGCCAGAGTTGTGTAAAAACAATTGTTAGTTTTTAGTGGTAAAGAGAGATGAAATGTAACGAGTGCTTATAGTTACATTCAAATGCTTCTAATTCCAATATATGGGTAATAAACAGTTCAAACTCCTTAGTTGCTTCTATTCAAAGACATTTTTTCATTATTGATTTAAAATACACGTATTTTCTAAGCGGACGTGTCATTGCAAAATTATACTTCATCTGTTTATTAAATAAATGTGTCATTATGTGTAAACTACTGACGTCATTAATAAAGCTTGTTTAAACAAATAAAATTGCGTAAAATTTTAAAAGCATTTCAATGTAAGTAATAGTATAGCATAAGTAAGATAATAGTATAGCAAGACCTTTTCATTCAAATGTTTTCTTTTATCAATGTTAAAAGGAGCCACGCATCAGTTTTAGAACTAATCCATTTTTAAAGTAACTTTTTATCAATTAGAATGAAAAGTCTCACAGTGTTTCATTTTTAAGGGGGCATGGTGCGATTTACGGAAAAATGTTTTATTTAAGGAGATTATAAATTTTTTTAATTGCCTCCTATGGGTGTATACTATGTAAAACATATTTTGTGCTAAATATTTCATAAAAATCTGGCCATCTATTTTTTTAAGGATAAAATTTCTGAAGTGATTTTAAAATGCTACTCCTCCTGCAAAAATTTAAGTACACGCATAAAATTTGATTTACAAGTACGTCACACTATGTATAACACAAGTTAGTATGGGTTTCGCGATAACATAATTGTTATTTGTACAATGCTTGATTTTATGAATGCTTATAGAAAATTCATGAAAAAATGTATTCATTCTGAGTTCAATTATTTTAAAAAAAAATAAGTATTGCTATGATTCAAAAATGCATACCAACTTTTGTCACATGTTCTGTTAGCAATAGATATAAAAAAATTCAAAGCATTAGGCACAATAGAAAAAAGCCTTTGCATTTTAAATGAAGACAAACTAGATATTTTATCTTTTTGAGATAAGTCAGTTTAAAGTTTTGATTTGCCATAGGGATATCAATAAAAACAAACGCAAAAACTCTCAAAATTCTGCTTTTTTTAAGTTTAGAGCCGTCATGTTTTGTGAGGTTGTAGAAATGTATATAAAGTATAATCTGGGCGCAAAAAAATTAGATTTGATTTTTTGACCGATTTCTGTCAATTGAATTGTACTGTGTCTTCTTAACTAAGTTAGTGCAAAAAACATTAAAAAAGAAAGCAAAAAAAAAAAAGAGATCAAATTAAACGTGAACTGTATTGTTTATTGAGTAACTAGTATTTTAATCTTCGAAGAAGTTATATTAGTCCTCGAAAACATTGTCTAAGTGGTCATTTTTAAAATCCCAATGGTTCTTACATTTTGGATAACTAAATAAATGTTGACTTTTTTTTTCAGAAAAATTACATTGCATCAATAATTTAACTTAATACATCAAGTTTTCCTTTCAAGAAATTCAACTGCCATATATTTAATCTAACGATAATGTTAAATGATCAATATTTCCATAATATTGATCCATTCAAAACTAAAACTATATAATAATTAGCTTACAAAACTAAGTTACAAAGATATATTTAAAAGTTTTTTTCAGTTTATTTTTCTCTTGTAAAAGTTCTGTTGAATAGTTAATTCGTACATTTTTTTCCAGGAACAGTTTTTCTTAGAAATAGGATCTATACTTGATTTGATTTTGAATGAATATATTTGCAGGATATGTTGAAAAGTATTACGGCTAAATTCGTTCTATGCAGTTTAAATGCTTTTACAGTTAAACGAAAAAGAACAACAATAGGTTCAATTCGACTGAAGTGCTTGTTGAATTTAAAAGCAGACGCTAAGAAGCACACTTCTTGGTGTACCATGTTCTGGAGTTTGTTCTAAAATGATCTAATTTGTGTGGAAAGACCATTATCTTCAACCGGTTTTTATTGCTTTCTGTACTCTGGCAAATATCCTCCAGCAATCGATTGCTAAGTTGTATTTGAAAGTCAATATATTTTCGAAAGCGTTGTTGTTTAAAGTTTCATTTTAAATTCCCCCATTTTTGTGCTAAATGTATCGTGAATGTGAATTAAATATTTTCCAAGACTCACTTTAAGTGTTTGCTGCATTAGTTAGCCTTTTTTATTTATAGATACTCGCAAGATTGAGAAGAAGTTAACAATATGAAAAATTTAATTTTGGAACAGTTTAAATATATAGTCAGATAAGATCAGATAAGATAATATAAATCAGATAAGTTAACATTGTTGAAAAAATACTAGAAAATACATTTTTGTAATTTAGGAAGGAAGAAATTGTTAATGATTCATATAAAAATAAAAGCAATCTGTAAACCGTGTGAATGGAAACGTGGTATTTTTTAAAAAAAATTTCACTAAAATTTATATTAGCTCATCCTGATTCAGAGGGACAGTTAATGACATTGGTTATTTACGTTTTTAACATAATATTTGCTTTACACTTACGTACAAGCATTCCCATACCTGCACACACATATGCATTGCTGGTCAGTAAAATTTCAACACGAAAAAGAAACTCTAATAAAAATATACCCGTACAGTACAGAAAGAAGAAATTATTAGCAAATATTTTGTAGGCAGTTTGAGGGGGATACACATAATTTCAAATTAGCACTTACAACTAAAAAATGGGCCACATTCCGTCTAAAAATAAAACCGAATTGGGCGTGGTTGACAGACAAGGAGAAATCATTCCATGATACTTTAAGTCAGACCCACACTTCATCAATTTTAGTGGCTTAATCTTTCAGCAATAAATGACCAGATATCTGCAATGGGTGAAACGTTTGGAAAACCAGCTGATCTGGAAAATGGACGAAATTTGTGCTGAGGTAAGTCAGGACATGACGGACAAGAAGTGGTCTATATTATTGAAAAATGACATATCTATATATAAGGTCTCGAAGATGGTACACAGACCGTAAATTCTGAGAAATATATCAATGGCTGCCCATATTATCGACGAGGCACCCGTATCGTGCCCGCATCAATATTCCAGGAATAATAATCGCATGAATATATCAAATGCTAGAAGGATACGCGCATTCTACTGGGTGCAATCCAGACACGGATACGTCCATCGTGATTCGGCATTCAGAATCAGGACTCGTCAGAAACTATGGCGTAATGATACAACTGTATCTATTTATATTGTTGGGTGCACCATCTACAAACTGCAGTGTCAAGGAACCCCATAACAATTATCGCCATGCAGCTACTCTTTGCTGCCCTAGCCGCTATCGTTCAGGCACAGGATACTTGTTATGCTGGAAACAAGTCCACTTCCTGACTTAAAGTCCGTCAATCAGATGCACAATCCTGGTAGGCCTTCTTCAAATACCTCTTTCTTCTCTGACATTAAGGATATACAAATGCATGTATATCCTAATGTCCTTTTTCGTTCCATCATGACCTTAAGCCATCGATTCTGCATTCACATGGCAGTCGTTGGATTCCAAATACAATGAGCATAAATACCACGGAACAATAAAGTAAGACTACGGTCCTGTCACTATCGAATTTTGACATGTGCTGGTTGCCATTTCTTCTTCTTAAACTTGTCACAACCAAACTTTTCTCAAACAACCTACAATCAAACGCAATTTTCTAATGAGAAAGTCACAGCGTAACTTTTATACAGAACCTTTTATACAGAGTATGTAATGACGGTTGTCCTTCCTACGTAATTCGATAGAGCTTAAATGCTAATCAGTTTCATATCCCAGCATCTTATTCTTTTTATGTGTATTTGATGCTTACCCTATCCTTACTACATATTATTGCAATGTTAGTGGCCAATAGTACGTATATATAAGTGTGTGTATATAATTTTGAAACTTTGGTTTTATTAATTAATTTATTGTATTAAAAGTATATATTTAAATGCTCGCATCAAATTATTTTATTAACTTAAGACAGCAGTTCTTTAAATTTCGATATCTGTGGCCCCCTTTACATATCAGCCTGACATCGCGGACCCCCAAAATTTTGAACACCCATCCCTGATTCCCAACATGTAGCTGATTAATTTAAGGTATCCGACTACTTTTGTAACAACTTTTTTTTAAAAAAAATGAAGAAGTGGGAATTTTTTTGTGTTTTTAGATTTGTTTAGTACATTTTAAGAAAAATATGCTAAAATTAAAAAGAGAAAAACAAATTATTATTAATAAATGGGAAAAAATTGGTAAAAGTTTACAAAAAATAACATAAACGGGGCCCATTCTGTACCAAAAATTTATGAACAAATTTTCAATTTTTCAAATTTGAGATATGTTGCTATGTTATTCATTTTTAAAACTACCTTCAGCGCAAGAGATATTTTAATGTTTACAAAAACTAGAGCACTTTATCTTAGTTATTATATAAAATAGCTTAAAATAGCAGTGATTTTGATATCATAATGGACTGTAAATTTGTAATAAAGCTGTGACTGATAAAGCTGAAGGTTAAAAAAATTCTACTATTATACAGAACATACACAAAAAATTTGAGTTAGTTATTTTCAAAACTTTTTTAGCAATCACTGTCCCCAATTGTGCATTTTTTTAAAAAAGAACACACATTTTAAGCAAGTTTTAAAGTATGACATCTTGCTTAAAGTAATGGCATCTGCTCTTTCTCTAAAGCACTTGTAGTTTTTGTTCTAGTGAACGGAAAATAATAAACATGGTATTTTTATAAAGCTAATAAGATGACCTATAAAATAAAATTATTAAAAAAATTTGTGTCAATTTTCTACAAAATTCCCAATTTTAAGGTAGTCGGATACCTTAAAAGTTCCTGAATAATTTTAAAACTTCTTCTGCTACTTGTACAAACCTTTTTAACGCCTCTTTTATTCCCTTTAAGGAAACAATAAACATCTTATTAAAAATATCACAAAGTACAAATTTCAAATAAATAGATTATGAACTTAACTGTATTAATTAAAATGCTTAATGAGAAGGATGATGCTGCATTTCTATTACATGTCCTGTAATATGAAGTATAATATTGGAATCTGCGGTTTCATTTACGGTTCTACGTTTTCCAGGCAGTTTGTATACTTATTTTTGAGCTAAAAGGTTTTGTGTTTGTGAAAAAGTTCTTTTTTACATAAATATATAGTTTAGAGAGGCATCAGAGCTCTCTGGGATTTCTTGGACAACATGAAAAATTTTTCCCGTAAGTGACCTCAACAGTTTTGAAGGGACTCATTTTTACCCAATTTCAAAGCTCCATCTATGCAGTTACAAATAATAAATAAATGAATTAATATTTTTGGTAGAAACACATATTCTAGTAGAATATATTCGTGGAAGTCAATTTCTTGATCTACTCTAGGATAGTACGTCCTTAAATGCTTTCAATAAAAAAGGCATTTCTTAAAAACTATAAGAGAGGGGCATCTTAACATTAAATAAAAGACCACACGGATACCATAGAAAGGCGCTGAGGATTACTGGAAGTCCGCTGACCTCATTTTAAGAATTGTACTTTAAGGTAATACAAAATAGGAAAAATGAATGTTTTCACTTCAGAAATCCAATTTTTCATTAGTTGTATTTAATCCATACGTATTATTTATTAATTTAAAACTTTGATTCATTTCAACTCTTTAATTAGTAAAATGAAAGTTATAGTCATTTTATAATAGGTAAAGGAAAAATAACAATTTAAAACGGGTTTCATAAAAAAACTCAAACTCTGTCATTTTGCAAAAGATGAATATCTTCGACAAAATCTTAACAAAAACTTACAAATAATCTTATTTCTTCTTAATTGTGAATTTTTAGAGACTTTTGCAGAAATTTTTAAAAAAAAAATTATTGCTGTAAATGCTTTCGTCAATAGCTTAAGAGAGAACATTTAAAGAACATAATTTTATTGCGATAGTAACATTAGTAAGCAATTACACATATTTTTAATGTAGTTCTGGCTTGCAACAGAAGTGATATGAGCAAATGCACAGGTACTTTGACCCGCCCCCCTCCCCCTAAAAAACAGCTTATATTTCCTATGCAAGCTATTCTTTAAGACATTCGAAAAATGGAATTATGGAATTTATTCTTACTTATAATAAAGGTTTCACATGGTAACTTTTCTTTTTTCTATGTAATATATAGATATATGATATAGATATAAAGTATGTTTATGCTTCCAAGAAATCGGAACATTTAATCTGAATCACTGATATTTTCTCTTATAAGCTTAGAAAATCTCGAATCCACTACAACTAGAAACAGTGGACTTTCTACACATGAGTAGGCTGAATGATCGACTAAATGTCAAACAGATGTTTTATGTCAATGTTCAATACTTTACTGGAGCTAAAGAACTCTGATGTCTACTGAAAAAATAATCTTGAGTTTTTTGATCGATATATCGGTCTTCGAAAAGGAGCTTATGGAATGAAGAGAAATAGATCTTTTTTCTGCTTTTCTTTTATTTTGTAAATTTTTTCATCAAGTTTACCTTTTCAGAGATTACGGCGAAATCTTTGAAGAAAGGAAGTCTTTTAAGTTCCGAAGTATATAAAGAACTAAAAGAGACTTTTTTTTTTCAATTAAATAATTTAGACTTCAAAGTTAAACAAAATGTAAGAGTATTAAAAACTTCCAGTAAACTATAAAGTAAAGAAATATTCACTCAGGTGAGTATTTAACTTTGGATATATTCTGAAGAAGGCTTTTTTGCCTGTATTATATATGTTAAAATATTAAAATATCCCCTCATTAAAATTTTCCAAAAAAATCAGCAAATATTTAAGAAGAGTCAATTTTTAAATTATAAAGTATTTTTATGAATGTATAATAGTGTCCCGAAAACTAGGCCTAATGTGAACCGACAGGGAGCTCAGTTTGTGAAAATGCTGGGTTATCGAGAATGGAATTAAAAAACAATAAGTACGTTTTCTCAGAAAATATTGTACTGCACTTGCATGTATTATTTGCTTGGGAATACAACAGAAAATAAAATGCTCACATACCCTTAAACAAAGGGAAAGTATGTACTTTATGAAAGCATAGGCATTTAATATATGAAAAGGAAAATTAATGAATATTTATTACACACAGGGACGTCTTAAGACTTCCTGATGCCCTGGGCCTCTATTCAAAGGTAGGCCCCACTTACGACCCATAAATATATGGACGTGCATGACATACGTTGTCAAATACTTGTACAAAAAAATAACCGACGCAATAAATGTGTATGACTTACATACAGACAGGCCAGCTAGACCGACTACCACCTTTTGACTGAATGAGTAATGATATTTATTGTATGGTTGTGTGCAGGCCTAGGTCTATATATGAACCACGGTCATCACATAAAGCCAACTGATATATAATCCAAAATTACCAGTTTTTCGTATAATACAACCGAAAATAACATTTGACCGTTGAAATTATTTGAATCACGGATCTTATTAAGGCTGAACAGAGAATGAGACGAGACACTCAACATGATCCCAGCTGGCCTAAGCCTTAAAACGCCCCTTAGTATACAGTAACCTGAACAGACACTCCTCGGAAATATACTTTGTGAAGGCATGGCTAATTTTCACCCCTGCCCACAAAGAAATGTATAATGATCTCTGCGTTTTCCTGCTTCATTACAAAGACGACAAAGGAACAAACACTAAGTCCGTTACCGATTCTCCTTTTGTACAAAATACTAAAAGGTGGTTGAGATAGCGTTAGTCCATCTCTATATGATATTTAGAAGTTTATATTGTAACTTTAACATTAACATTTACATCATTTCCTGACATTTTTTCATTACCTGAGACACAGTAATCTGCCCTTGGAGTTTTCCGACTGGAATGGTTCTGGCTGATTTCTACAGACTGCCGGGTTATTGAGTGCCGAGTCTTCGCGACTCTACTGTATGGAAATTAAGTAAACTTACTTGCATTCACATCAAAGTAATACTTAAATATTTCCAAGTATATTTTTATTTGTAATGAAGTTATTTATGGATAAATATAAGAGCCCCTGTGCTGCTTTTATTTAGAAAAACAATACTTTAGTTACAGAAAGCATTTCTTTAGTCAATTATCTCACCACAAGGATTCCATGTTTAGGGGGGAAAATTCTTTAATGTATCCGAATATGTTCCGAACCGTGATTTTTCAAATGCGCTCTAACGAATTTTTTTTCAATATTTAGGGTTACAGTTAGATTAAAATACACGTATGAAAATTTTTAAGAGTATTATTTCAATTAAAATGATTTAAATGCAATATTTTAGCAAAAAAAGCCCATCGAATTATTTATTTTTCAAATATTCTACTTTTGCCGAAAAATACTTCTGAAGAAAAAATATTTGCCTATATATAGCTTAGACTTCTGTACAGAGCCTGAACTAGGATTTTTGAAATATATAGTTTTGAAAGGGATTTTTGTCCACATTTTAATACATCAAAGTGGAGAAATTTTAACAGAAAAACACTGATAATTAATTTTAAAAAATGTTAGTAACTTTGAAAATAATGTGAATTCTTCAAAAGTCCTAGTTCAGGCCCTCTGGAGAATTCTTAGCTATATATATAAGCAAAATTTCATTTTTATAGAAGCATTTTATATAAAAGAAGAATTTTATGAAAAAAGATAATTCTAAGTTCATTTTCTTGCCAAAATATTTAAATATTTTTTTATTGCACTAATATTCTTAAGACAATTTTATAAATGTATTATTATTTAAGTGTACATTAAATATATAAAAAATATTAATTAGTAGGCTTTTGCAAAATCACGGTTCTGAACCTTAATAAAGAAAAATTTTCAGTACCGTCTCGTATACAGATGGCTATGGATTTTAAATTTGAATTCTCCAAATAAATATTCTTCTACAAATTTTTCACTATTTTTTTCTTTTCTCCATTTATTAAAAAAGTGTGAGAAGTTTTTTTCTGAGTATAACGCAATGGTGTGCTCTAAAAAATAAAAATTCAAGGCACAGTTCTTAGAATAACTTTTTTATGTCTGAATTTCATCAAATATGTATTTTAGCCATACATATGTAGTGGGGCTTATTTACCAGAATCATTTTGTCATAAAGAGAAATTCACGGTATTATTTTACGGATCTGTAGTCAATTCAGATATATCTGTAGAACGAAACTTATTTAAAAATGTATGTTCTACATTTTCTAGACGTATGCTAATTTCGAGAATATAAAATTCGAGATCAGCGAGACAGAAACAAACTCTAATTTTCATATTTGAAAGGGGAATAACATGAATAAATTATTTAAGTCTTCACAAAAAAGTACCAGTAAGACTATTGAGAAGGAGTTCAAAGTGGAAAATATCAATGCAAATTTAATATTTAAAGCAGTAATTTGGATTTTAAATACGACTGTAGAATCTAGAAAATCGTTTAAATTAAAGGAAGCAATATAAATTTTTCTTCCCAGGAGTAAAATATTTTATGAATATACATTTTTTTGTTTATTTTTGCTAATTGTTATGAATATTTTTAAATAAGAATTTTTATAAATCGAGCATTTAGCTTAATGAATAAATTCAGATATTGTATATTTTTCTTGCTGAAAATAATGTATTATCAAAATAATGTATATCATAATTTTTGCTTATTTTTTATTAATTAAAACCAAAGAAAGTAAAACAATAAATCATAATTTATAAATAAATTGTTTTTAACCATTAATATATAGTATTATTATTAATATTTTCTAAACTTATAATAAGAATATTATAATAATTATATTTTGAAAGAAACAACACAAAATGGAGTCAATCCTATAAGCGATACATTTTTTGTCAGATTGAAAATACTATTTCTGAGTATAAAACCTGTATCTATGCAATGGATTTATAATATTTTTTTTTTAAGTAAAGATTTTCTTTAGGCTCAGACAGTTTAAAAATGAAGACTTATTTCAAATTTATAACAACCTTAAACACAAAAGTTGATCTTTGTAATATTTTTTTTTTCCATTTGAAAAAAAAATGGAAATTTAGCTTTCGTCCTTATATTAATAAGAATATTATGTGTACTTATTTTTTGAAATATATTCACAAAGTAAAAAATTAAATAAACTATATGAACAATGCACTTTTCATAAGACAAAAATCAGTATTTCTCCATATATACGGAATATATATAATATGGATTTATATATTAATTTTAAATTAAAGTATTTTTCGTGCTCAGACAGCTTAAAAGTTAAAACTTATTGTATATTTATAACAGCCTTAAACACACAAATCTCAATACAATATTTTTTACCCATTTGATTTAAAAAAAAAAACATTATTATACCGGTTTATTTTTTCCTGACTCTTGTATATGGTATGAATGATGCTGTATTTTTTAATTTTTCGTAATAATGACAACTTTTAATTGACTTGAAAAAGCAAATTTGTTTCAAAATACGCTGTTGAATTCTCCTCATAGACTTGAAATTCAAATATTAAAATTGTTTAATATACTCGAAATATGATGTCATGTGCATTTAAAGGAAGTTAAGTGACTTTTTTTTGAAACAATAACAACATTTCTGATGAAAAAAAGTATTATTTTAAAAACACATTAATCGAAATTACTAAAGTAAAGAATTATCTAACAAAACTAGATTTTAAAATTGGACATTTATACAAAAAGGAACATTTTATATTGGAACTATCATCTTTTTATTATTATTAATTAATTTTTTGAAAAAAATATTTCTTTTTCTTAAAAAAAATACGAAATTCAAAATGAAAATTTGAAAGTAATTTGTTTTTTTTTAGTGTGGGTGAATTTATTTAAAGGAAATATAGCATGATTCAAAAAAAAAATTAAAATCTATTAACTAATTATTTTATAGTAAAATTATTACATATTTCTCTTAGTAATTTTTAATTTTTATATAATACTGCAAATATTTTAATACAATAAAAATTTTTGTCTCAGTAATGCTTTCAATTATTTTGTATCTCCATTTTATTAATACTCGTTGTATGACATCGGAACAATTTATTTTGCAAAGCACGTATTAATATGGCTTATTTATATTATGCAATTTATTGGCATTTCAATGAATATGAAAAAAGTAAATTTCAATATTTTTTTGCTAGTTCACTGCATTTTTTTAATACATAAAAAGATTTATACAAAATGTGACAAAAATTTCATTACGACCTTCTTGTACAGTGTCATGTAAAATGGTAATTAAAAAAAATTATTTCTCTTCATAAGTTTACAATACATAGATTTTTCCCCAGTTTCTATTTTAATATTGATTTTTTACACGAATTTTTCCCTCTAAAAATATCCGGAAGTGTTCCAAAGAATTTCCCATGATGACAGTTATTTAACTATCATTTAATTGATTCTAAATTATTTTCATTACTATTAAATTATTTGGTTAACAGTAAATTAGATTGACTAGTAGGCAATCTTTGATTAAGTATTAAATGAACTGAATTAAGCTAGGTAATTATGAATTTATGCAAATAATAAAGGCACTGATTAAATACATAATTAGTTTAACTTTCAATTTTTTAAATTAAAATGAAAATAGCTTCACTATTATTAAATTTTTTTTCTCAAAAAATATACCTTTTAGAAATTAAATTTCCCATAGAAAAATTATATATAAAACTATCTTCCAAGAACTTAACTTGTAAAAATATATATACTCAAAGTGCAGAACATACAGAGTAATAATTTTAGCAACAAATAAGATATCCATTTAGTAATGAGTACAATAAACTTTATCATAGAAATAAGAATTCTAAACGTGAAATTTCAAAGAAAAATACAGCATTACATCTCTTCAACAATAAAATATTGAATAAATAACTCAGTATCCTTTATTAAGTTCTAGAATTTGACGCATAAATTTCATCCAACTGTTTGATAATATAAAAAAAGAAAAATGAAAAACTTACGAAAAGAAATTTATGCTAACTCAAGTTTTTCTTCAAATATGTTATATGATATTCTTATTCTATTTATTTATAGAATTTTCGGCAAATATAATGTGTATCTTCGAATCTGCTGTAAATAAACCAATTCGATGATTTTTGAAACTAATACCGTTTTATAAAGAGAGAATTTACTTCTTGTTTCCTTTCTGTTATTTTAAAGAAAATTCTTGCGAAGTGAGATACGATAACTTTATATCCGAAAATTTCGTTTAAGATTGTCGGCAACGAATGTATTGGTAGAAAAGAACCAAAGGAGTTTCTCTATCTAAAAGGCCGCAAGTAAAGAACTTACTTGTGTATTGAATTGTTTCTGAAAAAAAAAATATGCGTTGCTATTAAGATATGCGCTTTGTTGAGACATTTTTTTTTTGAAGAAAATATTCTAACTTCTAGGTATTCTAGAAAATTAAATATAAGAATATAGGTATATTCTAGAAATATATATATATATTCTTAGAGTTTATCATATAGCTGTAGTGTTTATCTTAATACGCGTGCTATATAATTATTTTGTACACAAATCATTTTATATTTTTTGTTACGTTTTATTAATCAGTCAATAATGATATGCTTTGAATTTGTATTTGATTCTAGGATCTGATGTTTATTGTGCTCAGATTCAGCGTAAGCTATGCATCTTTGAATGCAATTTCAGGTAAGTTACCTTTTTCTTGCAATGGATTTAGAAATTCTATCCATAATTTTCACAATGACTCCTCTCAGTATTGTAAATAGAAAAGGGTAAGGTTAGCTAGCCTCAAAACAAGTTAAATCCCCCTTTTACATATTTTTTTTATATACAAGTGTTGTCCTAAGTCATCAATGTTTATAATTCTGTGTAGCCTCCATATTTTTAAAATTTTAATATTTATTTTTAAGATTCGTATGTCTTTACTGTTTAATTGATTTACGTCTCTCTAGTAGAGAAATCCAGTCTATTAGCGAAGTTTTTATTATTGAAATAGAATTAAATCATTATAATATTGAATCTAAATCCACCAATAATTATTAAAAATAGATACAGGTATAGGACAAAAAATAGGAACAACCATTTAAAAATGAGTCGTTCTTCGACCGTCCAATAAAAAGCCGTCACGAGTCACAACAATGTACCACCTAATGGCGGCAAGAGGGAAGGTATTAGTCAAGCATTTGGCAAGAGTAGGATGAGAAAATTTTGTTCACAGCGAAGAGTGATAATATCCAACCTCTCCGACGGAAAAAGAGGAATGATAATTGCGGTTCGCCTAGCTGGAGCGCCCGTGTCCAGAACAGCCAACCTTGTGTTTCAAGAACCGCTGTATCAAGGGTTATAAAAGCCCACACAAACCAGGGTATGGTGTCTTCTGTGAATCACAACAGTGGGAGAAATTTGAAACTGAAGAACCGTAATAATGGACTTTGAAGTGGATAGTCCCCCGAAAACGAAAGACTATACTGCCGCAGATAACGTCCGAGATGAATACCGACTTTCAGAATCCTGTGTCCATGAAAACTATTCAACGAGAGCTGCATGCTGCGAACATTCATGGCAGAGTATCTATTCCAAAACCATTAGTTTCGGTGTGGAATGCGGTGAAGAAACTAGAGTGGTGCCGAAACCTCCTAAATGAGACACAATTGCAATGAGAACAAGTCATCTGGTCTGATGAATTCTTATTTACATTATTCCAGACCACTGGACGTGTGTTTGTCAAGCAAACACCATCAGAAGCATTTCATGTTGACTGCCTGGTTCCAATTGTGGACTTTGGAGGAAGTTCTGTGATGGTGCATGGCGCAATATCTTTCCTTGGATTAGAACTTCTCTTTGTTCTTGAGAGTGAGGATCACAGGCGACAATTATTGAAGAATTCTCACAACTCATCTCTTCACCGTATGCATCAGACTCTCTTTTCGGGAGAACGCGCAGTGTTCCAAAATGACAACGCCCCTGTTCACACGTTTCGCTGTGTTCAAACATGATTTCAAGAGTATGATGTTGGAGTGGAACATCTAAAGTAGTTTACCTAGTCACCTGTTTTGAACATCATTGAGTGTTTATGTTTCTTAGAGAGCACAGTTCTTACTGGGATTCCTTTACCATGCACACTATCTGGATTAAAGATGGCCCTGCGTGAAAAATGAGAGAGAGTTCTGATAAAATTTGTTCAAGACCTTTATTTGCGAATCCCTCGTCGAATTAATGCTGTCTTTCAGGTCAAAGATGGTCCAATTCCTTACTTATAAAAGAATTTAATTGTATCATAGGTGTTCCTATTATTTTGTCCAATACCTGTATGTACCTAAGCATATGGATAGACCACGACACAAAACAGCAATCAATTAAAAAGTTTTAACACAAATCCGTTAATCAATAATTAACTACAATGCAGAGAAACGGAAAAGCTATAAAACAGTCTGTTTGGAACACTCAAAATGATATTTGTTTAGTGTTAAAATAATAATTACAAACTTTAAAAAAATGTTTTGAAAAAATTCATTAAGAAAATTCTAAGCAATTATTCTGAAATTTATTTTTTCCCTTGAAACTCAAAGAAAATTTACATCCAGTACCAGGAGAGATATGATTGTAAATGTATAGACATTTCAAGAAACTATGAACATAATAAGGTTTTTTGTGTGAAGTAGCACATTAAATATGTAGAAATAATAAAAATTATTTTATAAAGATAAATGTATACAAAATAACTCTTTTTTTTTCTAGATTAGGTCACACACACTCTCTCTTTCTCTAAATATATAATATTTAATAATATTTATGCAATTAGTATTAATTACGATAATTCATTTTATTTCTTTTCATTTCTGAAAGATTTCAGCTAAAATACTTTGAAAATAATATATTAATAACTAATAAATATTGATAATAAATGAAGCTTTTCTTTGCAAGCATGCTGTACGCGGGCATTGATATTTTTTACTTTCTATCTTTTATTCGCACGTATTTTTAATTCTTACAGTGAGATTATTAATGCTAGTGTTTTTAAAAGATGTCATTTTCCATGGTACTGAAATGATTCTGATACGGAATTTTCTTTGTGATTAAAGCGATAATTTTTTCTTTGTAGACAGGATTTTACATTTCTGAAAATTTTCGATAAGAGACTGGGATTGGCAACATAATATGCAGTTTGTTCCTTGAAAATTAGAAAGATACCACCGCCCCACCCCATCGGAAAAAAGGAGATGTATTTCTGTCACGATTGATATGTATGACTTCGCACACCATCTTCAAATTATGTGCATATATATATATATATATATATATATATATATATATATGCATACACATTATATACAAACACAAACCCCTCAACCACTTAAAAAAAACGTACGAATATGGAAATTTTTTGTAAGTATTAGAGAAGGTATATGAAACACATTATTCACATAATATACAGAGTGCACGTTTAAAAAGTAACCATTTAGAGAGTTCTGTGTTCCACAATTATAAAATAAAAGATATGTGAAGACTTTAAAATTGAAAATTAAAATATAATGCTTCCATTTTCTCCTCCTATTAAGTATACGAGTGTTATGCTTAGTTATATACAATAAAAAAGTACCTTTTAAAAAAAACCTTTTGGACAAACAATTGACCAGTTAATTGTTAATGAAATCCCAGTAATTGTATCTACATCTTTTAATCTTAATATGAATAACACGAAATAATCTATGCTCCTTGCTTATCTCCTATTTCAATCTATGCCCTACAAGCAAAATCTGAACGGTTGTCACAGAACGTATCATCCTTAATGTGAATATCAATCACATACTAACCTTTATGATCTCAATTGCATTAGGTAAACTATACTGTATTTAACATCAACACAATAAACCCGTCGCAGCAAGAAATCCCAACCGAACCATGAAATGTTTGTAGTGTATATCAGTGACCTAGCATTAGAGCTAACAAATCTCGCAATATATAACTAAAAGGTGAGTAAATACCATTTTGAGAGTCATTCTCTCTTCTTGAATATTTCAATTACGCTCGACCACTATGTTCTAGAACATAACTCAGGTATTTCAGTTATAGAGGAGGGGGAGACCTGAGTGTTTCGCTATTAAATATTCATGGAATTCAGACCAGTCGGACGAAGGGAACGGAGCTTATTCAAACAACTGTGAAATGCAAAGTAGATAAGTCAACGCGCGAAGGTTCTAATGAGTGACAAGTGCTTCCACTGCGGAGCCAAGAGGGGAGTCGAGATTTTGGATGCGTACTATTTGATGTCGGGATTATGAGTTAAGTCTGCGATTTACGTAGAGACGGGGGTACGTTTCGTTAATGAAAATAGAGGATAAAACTCTTAGAATGATTTCGAAGTGAGGACAAAGGGATAAAATATTCTCCGAGATTCGAAGGGTGTAATAGTGTTAATCTCTAAATGCTATTACTGGATGTGTACCTTTCAAGATTTAAGGTACGCTGGAAAACACAATTCCAGTAAAGTGGATTTCTTTCTAAGTAATGTTAAGTGAGTTGATGCGCTAAGCCATTTTATAAAATGTGTGCTGTAAGATGAAAAATATTTAATTTATTTATCTATTTGTATATTTTAAGTATAGAAATACATTTTTTTGTTTGCTTTGATTGATTTGTGCTTTAAACAAAGGTATGAAATTCCATTAAAAATACTCATGTGCATTTGAAGGTGCTGCCTTTTTTTCTGATTGGATAGCCATACCTTGGAATAGTTGTTTTCCGCTTAGCTAAGTAAAAAAAAAGAACCGAAAAAGAAAATTTAAATAATATCATTCTTTTGAATATACCTTCCTTTTACTTGTCTCACTTACAATGTAAGAAATTAAGCAATTTTTTGGTGATTCCTTATAATTATTTAACTAACTAATGGCGCAATTGCCTTGAATGGGAAGATTGGGATATGAAGAATGAAAAAAATAACTAAAAATCAAGTAAAGAAAAATATTTATTATCCGTACAACAATCTCAAAAAACACGCTTTATTTTAAAACAAACAATGTTTCGTAATGTTATTCATTTTTACTTTTCACTTGAACAAGCAAAATACGAGGGATGATCATAAAAAAGTCTACAAGCCGCAGCATTTGAAAACTACACATTGTGGAGAAATGTTGTTTCCCCAGAGTGGAGAAAAATGGAACTTCTTGTCATACAGATGGTTTGCGGGTAGGTAGTTAAAGTTCCCAGACGATTCGTTAAGATTGAAATGGCAAGAGCTTAGGAGATTCGCCTCGTTTGGAAGTGCGAGCTGTGATTCGATTTTTATGGGAAAAGAAAGTGTCTTAGTTTGGCATTTTTTCGCTGTCAAATCGTGGAAGTTTATGGACAAGAAGCAATGAGCAGACAGCATGTAGCGAAATGGTGCAATTCTTTTCAATCAGGCAGACAGGATATAGAAAACCGCAATATGGCAGGGAGCGGCCAGTGAAGTTCTTCAACGACAGACACGCTAGGAATTGAAGAAATGCTTCAAAATGAGTGACGGGTCTGAGTAAAATCTCGTCAGAGCTGGAACTGAGTTATAGTAACGTGCAACACATGTGATGCAATATTCCAAGACAGTGCTGTGAAATCATCCGCAGGGACCTAGCTCAATGAACAGGGACCTGTTTCTAGCAAGTCGGGTTAAAAAAATGGTTCTATGTTCTGATAAATGTCTAAATAGACTTGGAGGAAATGTAGAAATGTGATAGACATTAAGAGGCACATATGCCTCTTAATTCCTTTTTGCATTTTCTGTCTGTTGTTAATAAATATTTCTTCATTGCACCTTTTTTCTTATCAACCCTCGTAAACATATACTTTTAGTAAACTAAAAATAGTAAATGTGATGGACATATTTTTCATCTTAAATATATTTAACAGTGAACGTGAATTTGTTACACGTATTTCGTAAAATAATTCAATATTTCAATTCAGCAAATTTACTTAAAAGCTTGATATTTAAGACAATACGAGTATTATTAATCTTTATAAAACAGACATAATGATGATACCTTCTCTTGTTTCCGTAGCACGCAATTTTCAAGATGGTCCAGTCACAATTTTGGCTTTGCGTTCTATAAACTGTATGTGACTCAATAAGGCATGCCAACCTCGACTGAAATTTTTTGCGTATGCACACTGTTTAAAAGTAAAACAGTGTGGATGTGCAAAACATTGACCGCAAGTGGTTTTGAGCAATTTGATCAATATTTGTTCATGTTCTTCCAAATTTACGAATTATGCTTAACTTTTGGACACCAACGTATAATATATGCATACATCCATACACATTTTCCCTTATACATAGCTGTTTTGTTATTTTTAAACATTATTTGACTAAATATTATAAAGGTGTCAGCAAAATGCCATACATTGTATTACATTTTAAAATTTAAAAATGAAGTTCACACGACTATGATAATAGTAATATAGTATTATCATAGTCGTGATAATACTATAGCTTGATAGTATATATAAAAAATAAACTTTTTCTCAGAATATTTGGAACGCAACATTTTTATTTCGTTTATAAACGATAAACACTGTTTCATTAATTAGCTCTTATTTTATAAATAATTGTTATAGTGCAAAGTGTTCAAGAAAGATTTCTCAATATTATCTCAATCCTTTAAACAATTAGGGTTACAGTATTTTTAAGAATTAGAATACCTTATATCGTTATATGTATATACTATAAAGTATTGAGGATGTGTGTGTGTAGTCCAATTAGCCAATTAAGCCAATTAAGTACCTTGCTATGGTATACTGGAAATTCTAAATATTTGGGTTCTATTTATTGCAAGAGAAAGTAAAAAAATAAAATGATTTTTGCAATTTCTCTTTCCTTGATTTGGCAACAGCACTAGTATCCAGCACTGAATGAGGGGTAGTCAGCAACACTTCTAAAAAACGTGTCACTCGTCTTCACTCGTAATCTTTGGGATGTATCATACCATTCAACATGGCAGCTCCATTGTCGATCTACACCAAGGAGGAAAGGAGGACAGAGTGATTCATTTTAATTTGCTGAAGGTGTAAAATATTAGGACGATCCTAGGGCACCCGCGTTTGCAAACACCTAATCAGCCGCCCCTGTGTTCATAATTTTTCATATTTTGACTAATAATTAATGTTGTCGCTATAAACTCATCTACACGTATCAAAGTAAATCATTAATAAAATGTAAATACAATTCTTAGAGCAGAACCTTTTTTTTTTACCACATAATGTGTCATAATAGCGACAAAATACTTTTAATGAAAACAATAAACAAACAAAATATTACCTTTGAAATAAAAATAGACATTTTATAATTAGAAATGCAAAATAACTATATTTTCTCTGAAAATATAATCCAGTAAAAAAAAGTGCTAAAGCATAAATCTCGTTAAACGAAAAATATATAAATCAATCCTTCTAGAAAGACTTCCTAATAATTAACTATAAAATTATTTTTTCTGGCTTTCTGAGACGCAAATTGGTCAATAGTTTCGGTGGAATCCATTTTTTCTGAGATTCGGATTCAATGGAGATGATGGCTAAATCTAAAAGCTTTTCTTGCGCCATATTATTTCTTGAGTAATTTTTAATAATTTTATTTACTGAAACTTCTTTCCCCTGAAGCTAGACAAACAGGTAAGGTTAAAAAAATCTTATTACTTCAACAAAATTTTCTCAAATCATGCTTAACCATAATTTCTAATATCTCACAATTGGCTGTTTTTACCTAAAAAATATCTTTGTGTGTTTGTGTGAATGAAGTC
>BMAO01001683.1:0-77316 GCA_019973975.1 Trichonephila clavata | reverse complement strand
GTTCAATCTAAAAAATCCCTTTTAGCAAAGAAAGAATTTAAAAACAAAAATGAAAGTAATAAGATAAATAATTTTACAGCAACATTTTTGTCTTTAAAGAAAGTAGGGCTTCAAATAGACACGAAAAAAATTGCATAGTTCTAACGAACAAACCTTGTTCTGATACTGAGACATCTGTTTCCAAACTTTCAGCATCTAAAAAAAAATAACCATCATATCAGTATAAGAAAATAACAAGTCATTTTTTAAGCCTTTGAGTCATTATTCCTTTTATAGTTTGCTTAGCATCATTTCTTTTTCGTTAATTCTTCACAAACTTGAAGAAACAGTAAAATTAATTGAAAATAAGTTTTATAATTAATTATTTTTCAATTAAAGAGTATTTACAGTTCCATCTTAAATAACTTTCTAATGTTCAAGTGAGGCGGATAAATTTGAAGGAGCAAATAAAGAAAGAAATATTTTTAAAGATGCCTTATATAACTTCTTACATATAAAAAATAACTTTAAATATATTTATGTGGAATCAACCGAAATCTGTAACAAACTAACCTTGTTCTGATATTTCTATAGATTCATCCATTACTTTTTCGCTTTCTATGGAAATAAATGGCAAATAAGCATTATTGAAGTATAGCCAAGAATGAAAATAATTCAGGAAGAAATTTAACATAAGGCCAGCCTTTCTCAAACTTTGGGGCGCACGCTCCTAAAGAGGCATGATAACCTTACGTGCATATCAAAAATAAAGATAGCATATCGAAAATAAAGATTTAGAACAGTGCTTCTCAAAGTTTCAACATTCGCACCCAATATTCCATCATAATTATCTTCGCCCCCCCCTTTATACACAATAACAGTATATTAAATTCAATAATACTAAACTTTGACGCAAAAAATACGACACGACTTTAATCTGTTAAATGCCACCGGGATATATAAACGTCTCGCTCAGGTAAAGCGTTAATTTCCCCGGTCGTATATATACGTCTTTCCAAAGTATGATCTTTTCTGTGCACTGCTATCCACAAACTTATTTCGAAGACTTTGGAATGCAATAAAAGGACCTTGACAATGTTTGTGAAGGATTTACTTATTTCAGATTATTTGTTTCTATATTCTTCCCCCACCCCTAATACAACGCATGCGTGCGCCTTCATGGAAAACGGTTGGATTGGAAAGCGAATCGCGTAACTTATAATCGGCAGTTAAAGGATTAATTATAAACCGTACAAATGAACAAGATAAGTGTTAATTTTTGTATGTAATTTTATATATGTGGACAATCCCACGGGGCACTGTTAATTATTAAACTTGTTCTTAACTTGGTATTGTTAAATTAAGTATAAGATACATTGTGTAGCACTGATGCATTTATAAGTATAATATACCAGTTTAAATGTGTATTTTACTTTTTATTATGTCAGAATGCATTTTATTTGTAAATTAATATTTTTTAAAATAATATTTTGTTTTCTACTTTTCAATATGCTTGCGCCCACCCCTTTAAAGAGTTGTCACGCCCCCGAGGGGGCACGCTCCACAGTTTGAGAAACGCTTATTTATAAAATAATGATCAATTTAATGAAAGGAAGCAAAACAAAACACATTCTAACATTACAGAAAATGAAATATATATCCAAACTGATATAAGATACTTATAAATGGCAAAATAAGTACGGAAAATAGTATTTGGTTATGAATTTATCAACACTAAATTAAAAACAAGAAACCCAATGGCCGACTGGTTGCGCATCGCGTTTCCACACCACACGTCTGGGGTTCTATCCTCAGTTTGGTCGAGGTCAACTAATTATTTTATCCTTTCAGAGTGAGTCGATAAATGAGTACCAAGCTTGCTTCGGAGTTAAACACTGGAGAGACTGACCACTTTGCCAGAACATCTGCTCATGAAGCTCAACGCCCTAGGTCACGAATAATGAGATGGGCACAGTCGGCTTTGGCGTTCAAGGGCTATTGCGCCACTGTGAGTTTAGATTAAATTAAAAACAAGTATAGTAATTAACAGGGTTTCGTTCCCGAGAAATTATAAGAGTTCTGTACTTTTCCTATTCCCGGGAATTGCAAAGATTAGATTTATGATAAGATAAAGCATTAGATTTAGAATTTGAAAGCAGTGTGGGAACAGATGCTTTGTTTCATATCACTAATGCAGAAAAAAATTCGGTTGAATTGTCGAATCGGCCACTTATCCCGACATGTGTTTTCTCGCCAAATCTGGTAATTCATTTGATTTTTGTATCAGTGAGGGAGAATTCGGATCGTGTTGTAGTAGGGTTGCTATTTCAAAATACATCACGCAAAAACACGCCAAATTAGCCATTTTTCATAATTTGGCGGACCAGTGGCCGATTCGACAATTTCACCAAAAATTCTATGACTAACATAAATGAAACTATAAAAAGGATTAGAAATGTAGTAAAATAATTCAGAAAATCCCCTTTCAAGAATGATATTTTACAAAAAGATGTTAAAGAAGAGTTTGGCTGTGAAAAGATGGTTTGTTTGGATACCAAAACACGCTGGAATAATTTGTCGCCAGTGCTTGAAAGATTTTTAGAAATAAAGTCAGCGATTTTAAAAGCTTTAAAAGCTAATGATGGACAATGTAGATTTTGAAACAGTGACTACAATTGTAAAAGGCTTAAAAGCCAGTGAAAATTGGCTTAGAAAGATTATGCAGTCGAAATGCAACTTTGCTAACTGCAATAGGTGTATTTTCTTTCGTTATTGGAGAATTGAACCAAAAAAATTCAGAATTTGCGAAAAATATGAAATATTCTCTAATTCAAAGAATTAATGACAGACGCAACGTTAACTTAACAAGATTTATGCAATACCTGAATTTTGGGAGAAAATATGAAGCAGCTGCGGTCACTGTCGATATTTCGCGATTGCCTGGTAAAAAATGTTTGTTTAGACAAGTCCAAATGATAGGGACAAGGCTTTTCTACGAAGATGAATCAATATCCAAATCTTCGCACTCAGAAAAGAGCATTGAGATTTTGAAAGAGAAACTTCTGGCGTTGGACGAAAAATTAGAGAGAAAACACAATTTACGCTAAACCAAAAGTTTTATATTGTTCAACCAAAAAAAGTACTAGTTTCAACAAAATAATGAAAGGAGAGATACAGTTGTTCGACTCCAATCACCAAACATTATAAAACTATGTGAGGCTTTAAAAGCAATTTCTCCAACGTCAGTTGAAGCCGAGAGAGAATTTTCTGCTGCCGGATTGTTAGTCACAAAGCTTAGAACTACGCTGAGTGATAAAAGTATAAATTTCTTATGCTTTCTGAAATCCTATTTTAAAAATTAATCAATTTATTATATATTTTTTTGTATTTTTAGCTCATTATATAAATAAGTAATTTTGGAATTTACAGGCAACCCTATTTTATATAATTATTTTATTGATTTTATTTAAAAATAACTTGTTTTTAATTTTTAAAAAATTTTGATGTATTTTCGGGAATCCCGAGAACGACAATTACATTCCCGGGAATAGAAAAACCCGGGAAATCAGAAACCTTAGTAATTACTAGTGACTTCCATAGGCTTGTCATTTACAAAATACAATACTTTTTGTCATAATTTAATGCAATTCAAAATTAAAGTCGCATTGTAGCTTTAGCGTTGAAGTACATGGTTATTGCATTTGATACATAACCGTTGTATAGTGCAATAATTTATAAATAACAGAAATCAGTGTCAAGGTCATGAGGCATAAAACGGTTGGTTGAGAGAATTTTGACATTTACTCATAAAAATTCCGAACGCCTAAATGCTTTTTCAATGGTCTACGAAGAGGAATACCACTCAGTATTCTAGTAACTTCTATCTCCCTCCTTCTCCCCCGGCCATTCTACCATTATCAAATTCCGCGCATCAAAGCCATTCCTATTTCTGTGATGTTGCTCTTCTCCTACATTTCTATCAGTTACAGACAGATTTCAACTATATTTTTAAGGAAGTTTTTTATAGACTCACACAAAATTCTTTAGTACTTTTTTCAATCACCAACAATGTTTTCTTCAATGCCACCATCTTCCAGTTGAGACTTCGGCGTAATGCTGCGCAACTAGCTTCGTCTACCGGTGATTTACGAATGTTATGATTAGGGTTTCTGATTTTCCGGGTTTTTCCATTCCCGGGAATGTCCGGGAAATTCCAGGAATGTAATTGTCGTTCCCGAGATTCCCGGGAATACATCAAAATTTTAAAAAAGTTAAAAACAAGTTATTTTAAAATAAAATCAATAATCATTTTTAAATAATGAATACATATAAATTACAAAATTAATTCTTTTTTATATAATGAGCAAAAAGTACAAAAGATATATGACAAATTGATTATTCATTTTTGAAATAGGATTTCAGAAACCATAAGCAATTTATACATTTATCACTCAGGCATAGAAAAAATGTTCCAGTTAAAGATTTTGTAAATTAAAAATCTCAGAAAAAGAAAATAACATTTGAAAAATAATTACTGAAATTAATGTTTCTTTACTGACCCACTGCGATTGAAAATTAATTTGTCAAAGCTGAATTAATTATTTCTCTAATGTTGCTACTAAGAGATAAATATTAATAAATACTTGAAAACTCATTTGCTGCTGAAGTGCCGATTATGTACGTTAAACATATTGATTATTGTATTTAGATATTTTATTTGTTTTTACCGATTTCTTGTTTATGGAATTGCTGTATTATTGTTACATAAATATAAATAAATATTAATATAAGAATCTCACACGAAAGTTAAGTTTAGAAAATAATAATAAGAAAAATTGCACGATTTCCTTATAAAAATATTCTTTCCCAAACAGTTTTTTGGGTTCATTCCCTTCTTCACATTGCTGATTCAATTAAATAACTCATAATAAAGACAAGTATTCGAAAATTAAAAAAAAAAGATTAAACAAATAACAGTTTTAAGTATTAGTACTTACATTATCACGTAAATCTATATCTTGGAACTTCGATCACATAGTTGTGGTTGGCACGAAATGCGATTGCTTTAAAAACCCAATTATTACTTGTTCACGGAAGCTCGATACACCCACAGCTAGCTGTGGAAAAATTCTCACCCCAAAGTTCTCATATTACACTCTTACCCAACAGTTGGGGTAGCGAACATTCTTTTGTCCGGAAGTTCGGGGTGAATGATCGTAAATTGCCACAGTAGGGTCAGTTAACGATGTCCGAAATAGAAATCTAAGGTTAAGCCAAAAATAGCTACCTCATAGATTATTCAAGCCCCGTGTGATTCCCGGGAATCCTGGGAACGAAATCTCATCCCCGGGAATGGAAAAAGTACAAAAATCTTATGATTTCCCGGGATCCCGGGAAAAAATCCTAGTTATGATCGTCTCACAGCTATCAAGGTAGGGAATTATGTAATGCGCGTGTGGAATTTTTTCGCACGAGCCAGAACTCTTATTTTTCACTTTTTGAAGAACAATTATAATTTGCTAGAAGTTTAAAAAGATTGTACCTTGAAATTGTAAATAAGGCTCAAAATTCTTTTAAAGTACCAAAAAATACTGCTTATTCGTATAAAGGTGAATGTTTATTTCTGGTTGCAGCAATATGAAATGAAAATAAAATAAAAAAGAAAAAAATTACTATCTTAAAGTGATTTAAAATATTTCTAAATTTTGTACTAAATTTATATATTAAATGATGTATTAAAACATGTATTAAATTGATATATTAGTTTATGTATAAAACTGGCTTAATTTCGGATGACAATTTTATTGACTCTGCAGACATTCTCCTATTTTATTCACTTGAGTGGAAAAAGAAAAAAAAATTAAGGTATTGGGTACGAACTTAACCAAAATTTGTTTGCAAGTCAGTGTACAAAAAATGATTATTTCGAAGTAGGCGCCATTTTGAAACACAAAGGAAAAAAGATACGTTTAAAACTTTGAAAATATTTATCATGACTAACCTGCAGTTGTTTCTTCTGTATTTTCTTCCATTGATTCCTCCATATCTTTAAAAGTAGAGAGGAAAAAAATTAAAGCATAATATATATATATATATATATATATATATATATATACGAAGGCTGTTCAGAAAGTATCGATACTGAATTTATTCTATTTATTCCAGAAAACCCCTAGCGGAGGGACTGTGTGCATCATGCGCGTGCATATTTCACCTTGTCTCACAAAATTCGGCAGGTCTGTACAGCGCGCCGTTCAGTCACACTGACTTATTTCACGTGGAGTGTTTGCGTGCGTTCGTCGAAAAAAGAAAAAGTGTGAAAACACTGATCAGCGAATCTGTATCAAGTTTTGCTTTAAGCTCGGTAAAACGGGTACCGAAACCTACGAGATGATGAAAACAGCATTTGGAGATAAGTTGTGCTCGGGTTTTCGAGTGGTTCCGACGATTCAAGGAGGGTCGTCAATCAGTGAACAGTGATCCCCGTTCTGGACGCCCATCCACCTCTCGCATTGAGGACAAGATTGCACAAGTGAAGGCTGTGGTGCACTCTGATAGTCGTTTAACAGTCCGAGAAATTGCACAGGAGTGTCACATTTCCGTAGGATCATGTGATGAAATTTTGAGAAAGGACTTGAACATGCGCCGAGTGTCTGCAAAGTTTGTGCCGCGTCTCCTCACTGAGGATAAGCAATTCCAACGACTGGCAACATCTCCTGATTTTTTCCTCTTTCCCAAGATCAAGAACACCTTAAAAGGACACCGGTTTCAGGACATTGAAACCATAAAACAGAATTCGACACAGCAGCTTCAGGCCATCCCAAAGTCTGAGTTCCAGAAATGTTTCGAGGACTGGAAACATCGTTGGGCCAAGTGTGTTACTGCCAATGGAGCATATTTCGAAGGAGATTGACTCAAAACCTGTTTATGTATGTATGTTTTTGCATAAAAAATTCAGTCTCGATACTTTTTGAACAGCCCTCGTATATATATGTATATAAATATAATCATTAATAATATATGAAACTGTTACAATTTTCACTTAAAGTAAAACAATAAGAAAGAAAATAGTGGGAATAGAGAGCGAGCGGAGAACGAAGAAGGACGGTCACAGAAATGATAAAATTTTCCTTTAAATAAAAATTATATTAACCGTGACGAGAAAATTGATTGAGAAGGTATCCAACTACATACACACACTTGCGACAACTTTTTTTTTAAAATGGCGATATGGGGAATTTTTTGTCGTTTTTAAATTTGCTTAGTATATTTTAAGAAAAATACGCTACAATTAGAAGATAAAAATAAATTATTATTACTAAAATGGGGAAAAAATTGGTAAATTTTTTAAAAAAAATAACATAAACCATTCTGTACAAAAAGTTTATGAACAAACTTTCAATTCTGATGTGTTGCTTTGTTATTCATTTTTGAAATGACCTTTAGGATAAGAGATATTCTAATTTTTACAAAAACTAGAGAACTTTATCTTAATTATTATATGAAATTGCTTGAAAAAACAGTGATTATATCAACATAAGGGATTGTAAATATTGTAATAAAACAGTGATTGAGAAATCTGAAAGTTAAAACATTTCTACTATTATACAGAATATACACAAAAGATTTCTGTTAATTACTTTCAAAGCGTTTTGAGCAATCGCTGTCCCAGTTTGAGCATTTAAAAAAACAGATTTCGAGTAAAACGCGTTTTAAAGTATGACATATCTTGCTGAAAGTAATGGCATCTGCTTTTACTAAAACACTTGTAGTTTTTGTTCTAGAGAATGGAAAATAATAAACTTGGTTATTTCATAAAGCTAAGAAAATGGTCCATAAAATAAAATCATAAAAAATTGTTTATTTTTGACAAAATTCACATATTTAGGATAGTCGGATTAATGGGTATCGAATAACCCGATAAATAATAGATAATTGCATTCAACATATTTTTGATTGAATTGGCAGTCTTTACGAAAATTACAAAAGTATATATAGTATTTCAAAAGCAAAATAAAAGGAAAGAGGAAGCAATTATGAAAAAGGGGATATTGATTATGAAAAGCATACTAAGATGCAAACATGTAGGTACATTAGTAAAAAGCATTAGAACTGACAACTCATCCAAAATTAAAACAGATTTGCAGGATTACTGTTAATGATGTCGTATCCATGACAAAACCAAATCAGACTGTACCATGGGCCCAGAGGACTGTTTTAGCAATCTATGCAATATTGTTCACATAGCGGTTTGTCGACAGAAAAGTATCCCTATTTCTTGTAGAGGAGCAAGAATATCTGGACAGTCAAATATATGAGCTGGTCTTAGCTCTGTATCTAAACAGTTATCACAATTCCTATACGTTCTTCTACTATCCCTATCAAACTTCATTCCTCTGTGATGACCTGTTCTTAGTCTAGCAATAGTCTTTGTTATAAGGCGGTCTCCAATTATATTGCAGATTTGATTCTTTACAGGAATTGACTTCTCTCTCAATTTGAAATTTGTGACATCATTTGTGTCTAATAAAATAACGATGAAAAAGTTGTCATTATTAAGATTTCTAGCTTCTTTCGCCAGTTTATCCGCGTTTTCATTGCCTGTAATGTCAACACGTGCAGCTAACCATTGGACAGACTTTATTTAACTCCTGTAATTTAAACAGGCGAGAACAAATTTCTTCAGTAACCCATGAACCTCCATTTAGAATTACCTGGAGGGTTGCTTTTGAGTCACAGAAAGTGACGAGACCCTTAGCCTGTTTTAGAAAAGGGAGAGCCTCATATACATCAAGAGCCTCAATTATCATCTGAAGTTCACAAGGATTACTGTAGTTAAAAAATTTATGAAATTGTGTAGTTTTTTGCTATATATTTATTTATCCTTAAAGAGAGGTGAACTTTTAGTTTATGTGTAATCTTCCTCACTTACAAATTTGCTCAAGAATAATAAATTGGACTGAAATTTGAAACAATAAAAAAATATTAAATTATTTCTGTTAAATGTTCCACTCCAGTGGGTTAATAAAAATTTGGCTAATCTGTAAGTTGCAATTTTATAATGAGAAATCATTATTTCTTCTTCCTTTAAGAGAAAATTGATACTATTTAATTTATATTTATCTTGTATGCTTATAAACATTTCATATCTATATTTCATTAAATTAAACCGAATGACTTTCATGTAGTTTTAATTCGATACATCAGTCTACAGACTGTTCAATCATTTTAACATCTTTTATCGACTATAAATTATTTTTAAATGCTGTACTAATCCCAATGATACGATCTTGTAGTCAAAGAATTTACTATTATACATATAATTTTTTCTATTTAATCAAATTTATTGAAGGAAATCGAGGTTATATTTTTAAATTAATTATTTTCTTATAAACTCACACTATCCATTATAAGATAGAAAAGTATGTTTAATGATTTAAACATTTAAATTCACAAACCTGAGGAAGCTTCTTCTTTTGTATTCGTTGTCTCTGTGCTACCTTTAAAAAGATATTACTATGGTCAGAAAAAAAATATTGTTTATTAAGCAAACATATAATAACATTATTATCATATTTCTATATATTAATAAATTATTAGAGAATTTTAGTAAATATGCAATTAATTTTCTTAAAGATAAATACAGTTTAATTTGTTAAGCATAAAAACTTGAAATATGATTTCATAACTATTCCTGAATGATTTAAATACACATTTAAGAAATTTTTTGTTATTCTTTTACTTCTAGTATTGACCCCTTCACACTTTTTTTAAATAATGCGACAGGATACAAGCACGCACAAAACCACACTCTCGGAAGAATATATTTAAGTAATTATATATATTCGCTTCTCCACGCCACAGATCCGGGGTTCAAATCCTGGGCTGTGCTAGGTCGACTCAGCCTTTCATCCCTTCAGTGGGTCGATTAATGAGTACCAAGGTTTCTCTTGGGAATTGAATACATAGGAATTTCTTGTCAGGCTGACCACTTGTCCGAAACATTTGCACGTGCAACCCAGCGTCTAAGGCCCCGTAAACTGAGATAGGCACAAAAGGCCTTGGTTCTCATGGGCTGTAGCGTCACTCAGTTCATTTCCGTAATTATACACACACACACACACACACACACACACACACACACACACACACACACACATACATACACACACACATATATATATATATATATATATTTCTAATGGGGCTGCGCGTTGGTATTTTAAACCTTTGCAGACGGAAAAATTTTCGGAATAGTTTTTGAACAACATTCAGGAATAAATTTTATTTTTTCTTCCTAATGGGGCTGTAGATTGGTACTTTTACCTTTGAAGACCTAGTACATTCCCCAGGAGCTGGTATCACTTTTTATCGCTACACCATATAGGCAATGCTAATTACAGCAAACATTTTTGACGCCTAGTTTCTTCCACAGAGGAAGGCACCTGAGCTCTTGACGATGCGAACTTGTACTAGGTTTTAATTTTGCGGAGAGCATCCAAGAGAAACAGACACTCTAGGGATCTTTTACATGCCTCATAATCATATGACATGGCCACTCTTGATTTTCTGCATCATGAAAATCCACCGACTTGTGTCGGGGTCGAACCCGCAACTTTGGGCACAGAAGGCCTGCGACAAACCAACCACGCCATCCATCCGGCATGATTATGTATATTAAGTTATATTCTAGCGACTAACCTTCTGAGGATTCCTCTTTGTCTTCATCCGTTGATACTTCATTACCTTTAAAAATAAATCATGTTTTGATAAATTATATATTTCCTTGTTTAACACACACACACACACACACACACCACACACACACACACACACACACACACACACACACACACACACACACATATATATATATATATATATATATATTTATATACATACAAGGGGTGATCAAATGAAAAGGTACGAAACGACATAAAAATGAAACAGTTAAATATTTGCATATTCCGCCAAGGGAGAATGTAGCGAGACATCTCGGGATGCCATTGGAGACTCTGACTGGGATCGTATCATGCGCGGGTGCCCGCATGCGCAGGAGAGAGCAAAGGCTCTTATAAAAAGCGGCGTCCAAATGATGCGGCAGTACGTATGAGGACAGGATGGCGTTCGCGTTGCAAAATTCGACGATTGAGGAGCAGCGAAGTGTTATCCGATTTCTGAAAGCGGAAGGTGAGAAACCGGCAGCTATTCATCGGAGGATGGTGACCGTTTACGGGGAGGAATGTGTTTCTGACAAGCCTGTCAAAAAATTGAGTGCGAGTTTTCGTGCAGGCCGTGAGAGTGTGGGTGATGACCAGAGACCATGCCAGGCATACACTGTCATTACGAGCGATCTCATCGACAAGGTAGACAACCTAGTGAGAAGTGATCGTCGTGTCACATTGCGAATGTTGGCGCTGAAGGTGGATGTCAGCTATGGAACCGTGTAGACAATTGTTCACGACAGGTTGCGATTTCGGAAGGTGTGTACCGCTTCGGTTCCGAAGCAGCTCACCGACCAGCAAAAGAAACTGCGTATGGGACTAGCACTACAACATCTGTTTCGGTATCATAAAGACCCCGTTTTCATGAAGCGGATCGTCACAGGTGATGAGACCTGGTGCCATCACTACGAGCCAGAGACAAAGCGGGACAGCATGCAGTGGAAGCATGCGTCGTCACCTCCCCCTAAAAAGTTCAGAGCCGTGAAGTCAGCAGGCAAGGTATTGCTCACTGTCTTTTTCGACGTTCAAGGTCCACAACTTGTGGAATTACTCGAGCACAGAAAAAGCATTAACTCCGATGTGTACTGTGAGACACTCCGACGCCTACGCAGATCCATCAAGAACAAAAGACCGGGGCTGCTCACGGAGGGTGTGGTTCTGCTCCATGATAACGCGCGTCCACACATCTCCAGAGTCACACAAATGGAACTGGACAAGTTCCAATGGGAGACGTTGGACCATCCGTCCTACAGTCCGGACATGTCACCCTGCGATTTCCATGTGTTTGGTCCACTGAAGAAACACCTGAAAGGAAAGCGCTTCAACTCGGACGACGTACTCAAGGACACTGTGAAGGACTGGGTCTCGTCACAGCCACAGGAATTCTGGGAACAAGGAATCCTGCGGCTTGTTCATCAGTGGGATCGTTGTGCTCAGGCCTATGGTGTATATTTTGAATAAAGTCTATATTTGTACCCACCGTGTCGTTTCGTACCTTTTCATTTGATCACCCCTTGTATATAATCAAAATTTCTCTACAAGAGAGAGATGAATTAACATGATTAATACTTAAAAGAACAGCAATTGCTAGATAACAAGACAACAGAATTTAGAAGGAGATATGAAAAATTGAAATAACAGAGTAAAATATAAAAGAATGGATGCTTCAGTATTGACAACATTGCTGACTTAGGGCAGCTTGTATACATAAAATTTTCCTTAAAAAAATCTTTCTGTATATATATATATATATATATATATTAGAAGAATGTAATATGTAGTTAAGCAGTAGTAATTAATAACATATGTAGAGTTAAAAAAGTAACAAGGGTAAAATGAGGACGAACGCCTTAAATTTCAATAAAAGAGAGTTTAAACGTATTTCAAAATGATAAATTTGAGGTAATTAATTTTTTTGATGCCACAAGTACAATCGGAAAAGTAATGTTTTTTCTGTTATAGAGAATTATCTTTGAAATTTTTATTGAACTATCATTCTATAAAATATATTTAGAATTTGAAAATAACTAACCTGTGGATATCTCCTCACTTCCTTCATTCGACTCTTCATAACCTTTAAAATAATAAAACTTTGAAAAACAAATCATTTGAAATTATAAAAATTATTTGTTGCTGTATAAATGACATTAAACGTTTGAATCAGTTATTACCCCTTCTTCGAAATATGCATGAGAAGTAATTTTCCAGGGAATCTAAAGTTAAAAAACCAGCTAAAATCTGCTTCGAGGCACAGTTGAAAAAAATTACAAAATTCTCAGAAAAATATCTATATTACCTTATCATAAAATGGAATGAAACTAATTATTAAAGCAAATGGTTTTCCATAAAATTAACTAGAAAAAATTCAAAATAAGAAGCAGGATGTGAGAAAACTAATTTTACGAAAGAGGTATTGCACCAATAGACGGGAAAACGGAGTGAGTGAGAGAATATTAACGTCGCACAGATTAGCAACACGAGGGCTTTTGGCGATGGTCCGCGTAATTTTGAACCATGGTCAAGTGACACGGACGTCACCTGAGCTGGCACCCCCTCTTCTAACTACCACACCACACCAACGGGAGGACGTTTGAGCTCTCGACAGATTTAACGTGCATCTCTCCCCTACACGACGGGTCTTTAGTGGTACTAGGATCGAACTCATGACACGCTAGCCATGATCCGATGCCTAGACCACTCGGCCACCGCGGTCGCACGGGAAACGGAAAATGGCGTGAAAATCATTGTGTTCCCTTTCCAAAACGGGGATGTACTTCCTCATCAGGTCTAATAAAACTAATTACTTAACCTGGAAGTGCACAAATCAGGAATTATATGAATATCACAACCCTACATAAGCAGAAAAAATCCTGAAAGAGGAAGAAGGAAAAAAAAAATTATTAATTTTGTATCATTCGTTCATTTTAATTTTGGAAAGGGAACGTTATATTGACTGATAGAATTTTTACAATAAATAGCAATGTCATCCTATGCCCAAGGTTTAAAAAAAACTGACCCTATCATCTTTGTAGAGATGGCAGTTTGTGGTCTGGGATTCGAGCCCCTGTTAAAAACAGGTTTTCTGAACCAAAAGAAAAAAAAAAAATCAAAGTCTTGCTCGTGAACGAAGCTACGGACTTCATGTTTATCTTTGAACGCAAACTATTTGCGTTCCGGAGTCCAATTTTTAAAGAATGTTGCACACCTTAGGAAATGAATATGAACTAACCATTTTGGGAAATCAGAGCATACACCAGGGCTCAAAAATTACACAGATTCTGACAACTTAGTAGATGTGCGGAGAGATGGAATAGAGTGGAGCACCAAATGTGGGGTTTGAGGTTTTAAACCCTTTCCGCCAGAGGTCGGCAACCTTACCATCCAAAAGAGCCAAATATAGATAATACACAATTGAAATTTATTCAAAGAGCCATTTTTTTAACATATGCTTTGCTTTAGTAGGAGACATTATTACGGAAATAATCAGGATTAAAAGTACACTCTCAAGCTTGCCTTTGCCAATTATATATGTCTTAGTTTTACTAACAGTAAGCTAAATAAAACTTGGTATCATACTTATATAAAGATAATAATATTTATTTAAAAATATAACTAGTAAAATAATGTAAAATTTATTCTTAAAAATAACTACAAATATTCCACTAATGTGAATATTGGCCTTGCATTTCCTTGGAAAGTAAGGGTAAGTCAGGTTTGTATGATGTAGTTTTTAATTTGAGGCACGATTCCAAGTTCTCATTGATAAGCAGATTTCTAAATTTACTCATGATATTATTCATGCTTAAAAATGATTGTTCACTAGAATATGTAGACCCAAATAAGGAAAGAACAGCAAACGCTAGCTTTTTCAGTTGATCATATGAGTCAGGATTACTATGGGGTCGTGGGTAGCCTAGTGGTTAGAAAATCGGTCTCCAGACCGGAAGGCCTGGGTTCGATCCCGATGCCTCCAAATATCCACCGGGTGCACACGGAGAACGTGCTCGTTAAATCAGTGAGTCCGAATGGTGTCGCCATCTATTGTGTTGTACAGAGTAAAATCGTGATGTCACCTTAATGGGCTCAAAGCTAAGGCTAACGACAGGCGTAAAATTCTAGCCCTTAGCCACGATGCATTTCGTCTACCTTGATATGATGTTACTGTCGATCAGGTGGCATAAGCAACCAACAACAGGATTACTATATATTCCAAGTATTAAAAATCGACATATCTTCCCTCTCCAGATCTTTCAAAGCAAACCACTTGTGTTGTAAACTTAGTTCACATTTATTTCTCTCCAATAGCTCTAAATCGGCACAAAGACGCTCGAATTGTGAGCTCCATAATTATTTACTTTTTAAATCCAGCAACTGCATTTCAAAGCTGTCAATATCAATATTAAAGGGTGAAAAATTAAATTTTCTGTTACCGTGACATTCAGAGGTTTTATTACAAAAACTAGCGTCACTTTGCTGTTTCTGAAGTGTATAAACCTGCTGAGAAAAGCTTCCCTTATATTTATTAGTGTTGCTTTGAAACAGAGAATATCAATATTAGACTTACTTTCTCGACATTTTAATAGGCATGGAAAGTGAATTGGGGTTTCTCTTTCAAAATCTTCAGCAAAAGCGACAATTTGTTTTTGAATGAAATTACTTCTTCAAACATCGAAAAAACTGTTTCCTTTTCCTTGTAACTTACGATCAAGCTGATTTTGATGCGAAGTAACATCCGCCATAAAATAAAATTTTTGAATCCACAGATCATTCGTTAGACCTGCATAATGAACACTCTTCAGAAGAAGAAATGTTTCAATTTGAGTAAACAAAGAAGAAAAATGTTTTGAAACGTTTCCTCTTGATAGCATACGAAACTTGTTATGCAGAAGCAAATCTGCATATTCACTTTCTATCTTGATTAGAAATTCTTTAAATTGGAGATGGCAAAAAGCTTTAGCTACAATAGAGTTGATAATCTTAATCACCAATCACATTACTTTGCAAATTTCTTCAGGAATTGTCTGCGCACATAGTGCTTCTTGATTAATAATACAATGGTAAGTAAGTATCTGGTGATTAAATTTTTTCTTTCAAAATAGCAACAAAACCATTTCTTTCACCAGTCATACTCTTCACTCCGTCCGTTGAAACCGAGACAATTCCTTCTAATGGAACTTGATGTTTTTCGAAGCACTCAATGACAACATTTTGTATATCAACTCCAGGTGTTTGTCCTTTGAGTGCAATAATCCCAAAAGTTCCTCTTTAGGGCCTGAAGTAGAGATCGCCTGAAGAGAAACTTACGATGCGTCATTTAAATCACAAGACTCGTCAACTACTACTTATAAAGTGGAAGCTAATTTGAGATCTTCGATTTGTTGGTTTGTTATGTTTGCAGACATTTTTAATGTTCTATCTTTTACTGTTTTAGTAGACAAAGACATATCTCGGAATTTTTTTAACTGTCTGCTTTATTCTTGAAATCTCGGAAAAACTCTTCGGATGTTTTTATAAAACAACTCTTTATATAGTCGCCGTCCGTATATGACTTTCCTTTCTGAGCAATCGCCTGACTAACTACAAAACTACGATGGTAAAACTACTACTACAAGACTACGATGGTAATTTTTCGCAGAAGAGCCGTAGCCGAGGAGTCAAAGAGCCGCATGCGGCTCGCGAGACGTGGGTTGCCGACCACTACCATAGACCAAAAGATTTTTTATTCTTTGCACAAAGACTATGTCTCCGTGGTTTGGCTAAAAGTTGTTTAAAAGGCAACCTTTTCCATGAAAGTAGCATGTGTACGACCCTGGAAGAGATTGCTTAAAAGCCCTACATCAATATTAGATTCCTTAAGGAGGATAAGAAAACTTATGAAGTCCAGAATCAATGCTGGCTTGAGTCTCAAGTTCAACAAATTTTAAATATTGGTATTTTTGACAATGGGAATACACTCCTGTGATATTTGATATTGAACTACCTTTGAATAGTAAGTTTCAAGCCTGACCATTCTGAATTTAAAAATATAAGGTTTTTAAAATTTAAAATTAAAAACCTTATATTTAAAATTTTTTTTTTTATTTATTTCTTCAAAATTTTATTTTAGTTTTTAGTTTTTAAAAGTAACTTTTATTTTTATTCTTTTGATTCTTATTATTATTGTTCCTACTGTTTTGACATTTGAGGGGCGTTTAGGTCAGCGAAGCTAGTTTACTATAATCTTCCCGGAACAATTTGCGCTCTTCATTGTCGACTCAACACAACAGACGCAACGTACAAAGAAGTAACAGGCCTCCGATAGATGGGTAACCTTCAGAAAAGAGAAATTAATGGAACTTGAGTGCATCTGATTCGACAAAATTAAAAGATATTTTCAAGAAAACTGGAGCCTGTGCCCACAGACTCCAGTTCAAACGTCAAAAAATTCAACTAAATCGAGAGAGGGCGATAAGGCAGAAAAACTGAAAAGAGAATGCTGCTTTAAACCATTGTTGTAACTTACAAAAATCACTGCAATAACTTTAATAAATGAGGGATCTGACAAGCTAAATTTAAAAAAAAAAACATATATACGTAATATGATCCAAAAATTCGAAGACTGCGGCCGTTGATGACGACGAAGTACTAAAGTTAAACCTCTTGAAATGAATTCTTCTAACCCTCCCTTACTTGGCCAGGTTGGTTTAATCTGTATCATGTGCCCGAACCACATGCGCAGCTGTTATCTTCCGAAGCTAGTCAGCTTTGGTCCGCGATCTAAGAAGGATGGCTTTTCTTGAACAGAGTTGGACATTAAATTCGGTCAACGCGTAGGTAAAACACCAATGGAGACTTTGGAAAAGCTAAGCAATGTGTATTGTGAACCTACAAGGGCGAGATTCCAAGGTGTGCTTTACGAATGGCATCGGCATTTTAAAGAGGGTCGAGAATCCATCGAATACAATGAACGCGGTGGACGATCTTCGACTTCATGAAACTGTTGCTTTGATGTCTGAATGTGTTCGAAAGCATCGTCGCAAAACACTGGAACAAATCACTGAGGCCACACACTTCTCGAAGAAGTCATTTGAGGGAATCCATACGTCGTAAACGACCTCATTTCTGGCAGAGTCACGACTTGTATTTTCTGCATGACAACGCACCACCACATCGATCCCAATTGGTAAAAAAGTTCCTCACCAAAACTCGCACTAACTGGCTTTCACATCCGTCCTATTCACCCGACTTAGCCCCGTGTGATTTTTATCTGTTCCCATCAATGAAAGAACACTTACAGGGACGTCGTTTTGTGTCATTAGATGAAGTGAAAGTAGCATCTCAGGAGGCCTTACGGGAGGTTGCGAGAAATGGCTTCCAGCTGTGCTTCCAGAAGTTATACGAACGCTAGCAAAAGTGTATCGTCACTCGGGGGTACGATTTTGAAAGTGGTTGTGATTCGGTGCTGTGAAATATTCAGGGCAAGGTTTTCAACACTTTGTCCCCGAACTTTTGGATCACACACAAAAATACTACGTATATCTCTATATAGATAATTCGACCTACTGTCTACATATTCTGCCTCACTTCCTTCTGTTGTCGTTTCGGTAGCTGAAAAAAGAAATTAAATATTGAGAAAAATTATAGAAATAACAAGAAGTGAGATAAAAGTAATCGTGTGAATACATTTTGGATTTTCTTAAAAATTAGATTCTATTTTAAATTATCAGTAGAAAAAATTTATGTATTTTGCAAAAAAACCTGGCGCTTTGTAATCTGTAGAGAAACTCCATCAAAAACTGAATAATTGTGCAAAAAAAAAAAAAAAAGGATTACCTTAGGGTGAAGTGTCACGTGAACTTTATCTAAAAATTATAACTTTTAGTAACATACTGAAGTGAAAGTTTTTTAAATACTCTTTTGGTTAACATTAATAAACCATTTAACAAAAAGTTTTTTTTCAAAGCGTTTTTAATGGATTTCTTTTTTTTTAGACTAGAAACGAGAATTTAAAGATTAATAACTAGTTCTCAGATAAAAGATAAATGAAATATAAACATTATATTTTGTCAAAACATAGAAAAAAGGCCACATTTGCTATCATTATTAAAGGCAAATAAATCCTCTGAATTATAAGTTATTTATGTTTATCAAAAAATAATGTATTTTAATAATTTTCTTAAAGGAAGGATTGAAGGAAGCCCCTTATTCTTCAAAACTGGTAATGATAATACAAAAAGCTTCAATCCTCTTTTTATTAATTGCACATTCTACCTATTTAATTTTTTGAAAATTTATTTTTGACATTCATGAACATTTTAACTTTAAGGGAATTTATACATTAAAAATACTTCAAGACTTCTGTACACAAGTTATCTTAAAGCAATTACACAGTACTCACATAATATTATTTTAAATAATGAAGTCTGAAAATCTCATAAAATTCAATTGATTCCGATTCATATCATTAAGTTCTTGACCATATAAAAAAGTGGTTAATACGGTCAAAGGAATGTTCAATACGAACTTACCTTCTGAAGTTTCTGTTGTGGTTTCTTCTGTAATTGTAGTAGTCTCTATAGCAATAAAAAATTAAACGATAAATGAACAGCAACGCTTTCTGATATTAACTATCCGTATTTTTAAACATTTAAATTTTAAAAAAAAATTTCCAATTTTTTTGTTGTTGTTGAGAAAATGAGGAATTGATAAATTACTTCATTCCAAGTGGCTCCTTTTGAAATATAATATTTACAATTCGTGCAGAATTGCAAAATCTTCAAAAGATATTTGTATTTAATAATTCAATTAAATTTTTTATGATGCAGGCAATATGTTTCCGAAGAATTTTCATATGTGTAATTATTTGCGTATGATATATATATACAAGCGATATTTATTGAAATGATAGTATTGTAATGTTTTACTTTAGAAAATATTTTTGGTAAAGTGCAAAATGCCAAATTTAGTTCTGTTTAGAAAATTACACTTATTCAAGTTCTCGTTTTCTAAAAGTTGAATTCAGAAAAGAGGGGGGGGGGACATGTGTGTGTGTGCTGAAATTTAAATACTCTGAAGTAAATAAAAAAATCCCTTACTCTTTTTTCTCAGTTTGGAAAATATCTGAATTGCTAAAATATTTCTTATATCTTTGTAATTTTTTTTATTTAAAATAATTACCCTCAAGGAGGAAGTAATTATAAAACAAATGTATGAAGTCATATTTTGAATAAACGTCAATGATTTCATTAGAGATTATAATTGCTTTAGCCTTTATATAATAATTGCTGCTATCAACAAGCATCGTTTGAGATAGTATACCTCTTTTTTAAGAAAATGGTATTTCATTTCATTTTAAAGAAGGATGATAAAATTAAACACAGTTCAGTAGCTATTTTTCTATGGCAAGCAATTTGCTGCTTGCATTTGTAAAATTTTTATTATATTAACGTGTGTTCTAAATTATATTTACAATGTGAAAAAAAGGAAACAAAAGTAGTCCATGAAAAGTATAGAATCAAAATTTAATTAAGACACAATACAAATTCTCTTTACTTTTTCCATATAATTTTTCAAACATTAGTTTGATAGTGAAATACACTGCATTTATTTGAATAAAACCCTTTGCATTTTAAATAGTTGTTTCTATTTCGGTAATTTGAAAAAAAAAGAGTTTAATAAGTTCCAGTAGTGCTGTGACGCAGTCTTTTTCTTCAAATTATACAGAAAGAAAATAATATATTGTACTAAGGATTAAGATGCTTTGTAATTTTAAGGTTCTTAGCTCTAATAATTGCGATGAATATTCTAATTCATTATTTTTGTTTTTATTCTGTTTAGAGAACAAAAAAATTGTACAGCACAATTTGAATCAGTAAACTAGGGGTACTCAACTTTTTTCTCTGCCGGGCCACATATAAACGACAATTATTTAATGCGGGCCGCAACATATTGATTGAAGGAGGAGGGACGCTTCAAATTCAAAGCATTTAAAATGAGAAAAATTGATCAAAATATTAAAACTCATAATTTTGGATTTTGTTGCAAAACTGTTGGATTTTTTTTGTTGCATCAAATTCAACTCTCAAAAAATAGGTTTTACACAACTTTTTACCCAGTTGGGGGGAAATTTCGATCCCAAGCCCCTTTTTTTGCATTCTACTGTCATAAAACTGAAGCTGCCAAGTACTTTGATAGTTTCATGTTTTCTTTTCACAAACCCTCACTTATTTTTTATTTCGGATATTAGTTTGTCAAGTGTTGGATGGCAGCAAAGAGTTTTCATTGAATTCCAGACTGAAATTAGTTTTATTTTTTTAAAATTAGTTTGGACTTGCTTGTGCTTTTTTATTTCAAATTTATTCAGATAATTTTGAATTTATTAAAAAAAATACCTGAACAAATAACTGAATTTATCAGAGTACAACGGAAGCATTGAAGAAACTAACCATTTGTTTTCCAATTCATATGCTTATCCTTGACAGTTTCATAAGTTTATCAACATATATGTATAATGTAACAAATTTTATAGGATGCTTTTTTGTTACCTCTGCATGTTTGGACATTACCACAGGCAAAATATTTTGTGACTGTTGCAAAATTTTTTTAATAAAGCAAATTTTCCTCATCTTGAAAGAGATCCTCAAGTAAAAGAGCCTTTGAAAGATTTGTGGTTTTGTAACGAACAAAATTATATTTTTAAAAATAACATTTCCACGAAAAATCAAGCAAGTTGTTTATTCATGTTTGTTTTTCTTTACGAAATAATTATGATCCTAATCAACTTGAAACAACATATATTCTTCAGATATTTTCCCCTTGGAAGCATGAGGGTTAATAAAACATTAGTTTCACCCATAAAATGGTCGTTACTCCACTGTTATTTGTTATCACGAACCATTACAATTACAAAAAGAAAAAAAAATATCACAATTCGTAGTTCCACGACATCAATAGTAAAATTGTTATATTTGCTTGATTCATAAAATTTCTCGCCAAATTTTTAATGCATTGTTCTTAAATAGTTGAATTTGCCAGGGTAACAGATCATGACTGGGACACTCAGAAAGGTCCGTTATGCGGCACGCAGGTTGAGCATCGCTGCGTAAAACCATTGAAAAAACATTGATCAAGGACAAAGCAGTGTAGTAACATGTGTTGATGGATGAAAGAAGACAGATGAGCTTGGGCATGTAATTCCTCTTTCAACTAGAATGTTGGGAGTTGTGTGTGTATTTAGTGTGTTATTTCTCAGAGAAATAATATATGCCTATATTTTTATGTTCAGATTAGTAGTCTTTCATCCTGTAGTTTCTGGAAACGAAAAGATCAGATGTGGATTTAATGAGCCGCCTTAGCAACGGTAGAACCAGCTTGGCAAAAGAAAATTAAGAACAATGAAATGGGTGTAATGAAAGCATTGAATATTTTAACCTTCTGAAATGGATGTAAGATTATTTCAATTATAATATATTTTAATCATGGTGCAATAATTAACACCATAGAAGCAAAAAGTCAGTTCAAAACTGAATATACGGTAAAGAAATATTACTGGGAGATGTGCTTGGAAAAAAATTACTTTTTAAAATGAAGACTGATAATAAACAGATGAGTATAAACAAGAAATTCCCTAGTGAGTTTATTAATCTTGTGAGACAGATGAAATAAATTAGAACACTAGAAATGCCGCCTAATAATTTGATCTTTGAAAATGAAGAAGTACTAAAGGGTCAAGTTTCTTCTGAAACGTGAAGTAGGATTATATTTTCATTGATAATATAAGTTGTTTTTAGCGCGTTTTTCACGGTAATGTAAAAAAAAGCGCTATTATGACGCAAATTTCGTCTTCGTCCTCGTCTTCGTTCCATATTTTGTCGTACCTTTTTCTCAGCCAATAATTAACCGATTGACCTCGGGTTTTTGGCATTTGGTCTCATTTGTGCCCTAGATGAGCCGAATCATATTTAAATTTAATAATTTTAAAAATATATATATATTTTTTAAAATAATTTTAAATTTGTTTTTATGTATAGTACTACTTTCTGTTAGTAAAAAGTTTATTAGTTGAATTATTGTAAAATACAGCATGTGAAAAACGCGCTAAAATTATTTGGCCATGCCAATGATTGATATGTTGTTTCATTTCTTATTTCAAACCCAAATAATACTTTCGTATTTCCTTTAAAATATTTATACCCTGGGCAACTTTAGAACAAAACATACATTTAGCAACCTATATTTTTCATGTTATAGTCACTTTTCTTTTTATCAAAAGTTCTCTCTGAGAATAAACAATATTTTAATTCATAAAAAGTAAAAAAAGAACAAAATATAAAGTTTTAATGAAGAAGAATTGTAATATAATATATATATATATATATATAATCAAAATTTCTCTACAAGAGAGAGATGAATTAACATGATTAATGCTTAAAAGAATAGCAATTGCTAGATAACAAGACAACAGAATTTAGGAGATATAAAAATTTGAAATATATATAAAATTCTCGTGTCACAGTGTTTGTAACCAAACTCCTCCGAAACGGTGAGGCCGATTCTTATGAAATTTTGTGCGTATATTCAGTAGGTCTGAGAATAGGACGTAAACTATTTTTCATTCCGATATTATAATTAGTTAAAAAGATATTAATTAAAAACCTTAAAACGCTTAATTGTCTTAAAACTGCGCGTTATATTTTTCCCGCCTAGCGTCGTGAATGAACAGAGGGTGAAATTTTTCGGTATTCTCGACGTTATTTAAACTGCCTTCCGATTTTTGTTTTTTAAATGAGACAAAAAATTACAGAATCGGAAAGATCATTTCTTTCGCCACGATACAGTATAATTTTTTTTTTGCAAAATAATAACATTTTCTATTTTTTAAGATTTTTTTAAAAAAAATAGTGTTAAAATTGATGCGTTTTTATGAAAATTATTTCGAAATCGTTGCGTATGAATTTATTTTCGTGTTATGAAAACGATATTCTACACTAAATAACTTCAAGCCTTTTTCTTTTAGAACCAGTCATTTAAAAAATAAAATACCCAAAACTTTTTTTTAAAGATTTTTCGAAAAATTGTCCAAATTTTTAACTTAACATTGAATAACTTCGTTATTTATTAAGATTATCATACGAAACTTTTATTGCATTTGTAGAATAATGTTATCAAACTTCTGTGAGAAGATTGAAAAAATTGCTTAAAAATTTCGGACTTAAAATTTTTTTTTGTGATTTTTGTAAAATAACGGTATTGCAAGAAATAATCTAAACAGTATTTTTTGCACATTTTTTATTTAAAAGTCCTTCGTTTTCAAAATTAATGTGTGAAGTTTGAAAACATTAACTTAAAAATTAAGCCCTAAAAATAAAAATTTTATAAAAAATACGCGATTTTACAGTTTGCCAAGCCTTGGCGTCGAAAAATGGTTTCGCGCCAAATAGCTTTCAACTGTTCCACCTGAAACTTCACATCTAACTCAAGGGTTACACCAAAAAGTTCTGACTTAAACATGCGAAAATAAGCAAAATTGGAGAGTGCAAAAAGTTATTTTTGCTTCAATTTTCATCATTTTCTCTTTATATAATTTTCAAAATTAAATCATTATTGATGTCAGATTAAGATGAAAGAATGTATTCAATAAATTTCTAAAATTCATTTAAAATATTTATCTGTATCAAATCAGTGATTTAAAAAATAAAAAGCCAAAAACTTTTTTGAACAAATTCTAGTAAAACACTCAAAATACTTAAATCAATCGTTTAATGATTTCTTCTTTAAAAAAGATAATTGCATGAAACTTTATTCCCATGTGTCGAACATTTCAAAAAATCCTCACAATTTTACTTCAAGATTTAAAAAGTAGTGAAATTTTGTAATTTGAAAAAATTCCACTTTTCTGTCTTTTTTCAACATACAACTATTTTTAAAAAGGCTACATTTTCGTTTCCGAGGACTAAAAAACTGCAACGAAAGAATTGGAAAGTGCGTGAGTGATTTATATATTCGCACTGTTCACCTACTCGAGAGTTTTTGACGACGGACTTCAAAATTTTAAGCCACGGTCAAGTGATGATGATGACACCTGAGCTTTCACCCATCTCTCCTAATTACCACACCAACTTAAGAACAAATTTCGAAAAAGGGAGTTCTTATGACATAGTTAAAGAAATCACTCACATCGCGCGCGCGCACGCACACACGCACACACACACACACACACACACACACACACACACAAGTGCTATCGTCCCAAGGGAAACAGGAAATTCCCATGGGGATGAAGTTATTCACTCGGTAAAAGCCCGTACAACCCCAGGGTAAGCGGAGAGGAAAGAAACAAAGAAGTCAAAGTAATTTCGAAAAATAATATTGGAAGTGCTGATTTTGTCAAGAGAAGGGAAAATGTTGAACGAGAAAGCCATGATACGCACTCACGGACCATGCACTCACATAGTACGTGTCACACCCACACAGAAGTGCTGGCGTCAGAAAGATATATATATATATATATATATATATATATATATATATACTAGCTGACCCGGCCCGGCGTTGGACGGGCTTTTACCGAGGGTATAACTTAATCCCCATGTTAATTTCCTCCTTTATTTCTGACGCCAGGACTTTTGTGTGGGTGTGACGCGTACGATGTGAGTGTATGGCCCGTGAGTGTGTGTCATGGCTTTCTCGTTTAACATTTTCCCTTCTCTTCACAAAATCAGCACTTCCAATATTATTTCTCGAAATTACTTTTACTTTTTTGTTTCTTTCCTCTCCGCTTTGTCCGGCGTTGCGCGGGCTTTTACCAGTGAATAACTTAATCCCCATGGGAATTCCTGTTTCCCTCAGGACGATAGCACTTATGTGTTTGTATGCGCGATGTGAGTGATTTCTTTAACTATGACATTAAAACTCCCTTTTTCGAAATTTGTTCTTGCGTGGTGTGGTGTGGTACTTAGGAGAGGTGGGTAAAAGCTTAGGTGTCGTCCGCGTAACTTGACCATGGAAGATAATTTCGAGGTCCGTCGCTAAAAACCCTCGAATAGATGAACAGTGCAAATTTATAAATCACTCACTCATTTTTCAATACTTTCGTTGCAATTTTTTAGTTCCGGAAACGAAAATGTGGCCTTTTTAAAAATAGTTGTATGTTGAAAAAAGACAGAAAAGTAGAAATTTTTCAAATTACAAAATTTTACTACTATTTTAAATCTTGAAGTAAAATTGTGAGGATATTTTGAAATGTTCGACACACGGGAAAAAAGTTTCATGCAATTATCTTTATAAAAGAAGAAATTATTAAATGATTGTTTTAAGTATTTTGAGTGTTTTGTTAAAATTTGTTCAAAAAAGTTTTTGGCTCTTTATTTTTTAAATCACTGATTCTAAAAGTTTTAAAAATCATTTTTATTTAAAAGCAACGATTTTGATTCATTTTAGAAAAAAAATCATAAAATATGCAAAATATCATTGTTTTGTAAAAAAAAAAAAAATTTTAAAAAAATTCTTAAAAAAAAAGATAGTTTTCGGCATTTTATTTTTTTAATCACTGATTCTAAATGATCAATGAACTTTTTAAAAATCATTTTCATTTAAATTCATCTATATTTATTCATTTTAGAAGAAATCATAAAATACAAAACAAAATTAATTAATTATTTTATACTAATATTGATTAAAAATATTCATTTAGCAATTAATTGTGACATGCCAATTTAGTGATTTTTGATACATTAATAACACGCAATTAATAATGAAGAATTTTTTATTTGAACATAGCTTTTATTTTTTTCTAAGAAAGTTATGCTTATTCAACTGAATAATTAAAAAAAAAAATCGAAATGGGCAAATTTTGCGTTTTCAATTATGAAATTATATGTCAAAAAAAGATTTATACATTAGGCATTATTTTAAAGTAAACTATAAGTTTTATGAAAGAGAACAAAAATTTTGATACTGATAAATATTTTAAATGAGTCTCAGAAATGTATTGAATACATTTTGTCATCTTAATCTAACATCTATAATGGTTTAATTTTGAAAATTATCTAAAGAAAAAATGACGAAAATTGAAGCAAAAATAACTTTTTCACTCGCATTTTTTTTTACTCGCCAAATTTACTGATTTCCCCCTGTTTAAGGCAGAACGTTTATGTGTAACCCTTGAGTTAGATGCGGTCGACGGTTAAACAGTTCAAAGGTCTTTGGCGCAAAACTATTTTTCGACTCCAAGGTTTGGCTAACTGTAAAATCGCGTATTTTTTATTAATTTTTTTTTATTTTTAGGGCATAATTTTTAAGTTAATGCTTTCAAACTTCACAAATTAATTGCAAAAATAAAGTACTTTTAAATAAAAAATGTACAAAAAATACTGTTTAAATTATTCTTGCAAAAATGTTTTTTTACGAAAATCACAAAAAAAATTTTAAAATCTTTAATTGTTAACCAATTTTTTCAATCTTCGTACACATTACGGATAATATTCTTTTACACACGGAAATAGTTTCGTACGATTATTTTCATAAATGACAAAGTTATTCAATGGTAAGTTACAATTTTGAGTATTTTTTGAAAAATCTTTAAAAAACAAGTTCTTGGAATTTTATTTTTTAAATGACTGGTATCTAAAAGAGAAAGACTTGAAGTTATTTAGTGTTGAATTTTGTTTTAATAACACGAAAACAAATTTATACGCAACAATTTAGAAATTATTTGCATAAAAACGCATCAGTTTTAACCCTTTTTTAAAAAAATTCTTAAAAAATAGAAAATATCATTATTTTGCAAAAAGAATTTTCCGTATTGTGGAGAAATAAATAATCTTTCCGATTCTGTAATTATTTTTTTGTCTGATTTCAACAGTAAAAATTGGATGGCAATTTTAAAATGGTGGAAAACGTCGGATCACCGATCGGTCGAAACGGAATGGAAGTTCTGCCAAGTAAATAACCCGCAGGAGTAAAACAATTAGGCGTTTTAAGGTTTTTAATTAATTTGCAATATCGGAATGAAAAATAGTTTACATCCTATTCTCAAACCTACTGAATATACGCACAAAATTTCATTAGAATCAGTCTAGCTGTTTCGGAGGAGTTTGATTACAAACACTGTGACAGGAGAATTTTATATATATATAAATAGAGAGAGAGAGAGAGAGAGATTTCAGTTAAACTTTGATTTTCAATTTTATTTTGTTACAAAATAAGCAATTTAGAATCCAATTTGGAAAAGTTGCTTAAACCTCAGTTTAATATTTTAGTTGTTTTGGAATATTTTAAGACTTTTTTTTATCAAAATTTCTAAAACTTAAATTTTCGACTTTTTCTTAGACTGTTCTAATTTAGTACACAATTTAGATTAAAATTTTGTACAATCGACTTGTCACGGTTTAATTTATAGCGTAATAAGGTATGAAATAATTTCGATTGAAAAAACAATAATTTTCTTGTAAAATATAAGCAGTGTTGTTTTTAAAAATTGTAATTATTTACACTACAATTTGGTTTGCCACTTTATGTTTTTACGCGAATCTAAACAAAATTATTTATTTTTCTTCTTAAGAAAAGTAGGGTATTTTTTAAAAAAACAGCACAAAAGAACAAAGCCCTTCAAACTCTCCTTCAGTGACTATTGTTGTTTCTGAAAGGAACAAACATAGCTAAAATCCTTGTATTATTGAAATGTAAGTTGTATAGTATCATAATTAACTAATACTACATGTCAACAATACATGAATTAGTTGGAGTCAAAGAAATTGGCCCCATTAATGTAAAAATTTACAAGTCAAAGTAGTTTATAATGTCGAATAATATCTAGATAATTGATACCGAATTCGGAATTCTATATATTTTTTTCAGCTCTTCCTCGCTAACGAAAAAGAAAGGATTCCCCTTCTTTCAGATTCAAATGTAAATTTCGGAAACTTCGCGGTCTATATCGCAGAACTCCAGAACATCACCTCTCAATTCCCGGAAATTTTCCAGGCATTAGAGGACATGTCAAAAACACAAAATGATAATGATAAATTAAATATATTTTTATTAGGCATTGCGAGATCTTTTAATAAAACTAAACCCTAAATATGCATTTTTTCCTGCTAATTCCTATTTATAACCTTAAAAGTTCATTTTAAAATTTATTTAAATACATCACTTTTCAAAATTGCTACAAAGCACATTAAAAGTTTTTCACTCATATACACCAAGTCAGAACCAGCCAATCAGAGAGCCCCAAAAGTCTACGGACCTTAGAAGCCCACTCACCCGACCATAGCAACGGTACCTCTTACGGGACCGAATCAAGCAACACTGGCATGATTAGCTGCAACCCCATTGGACGAGCAGTCCTTACACCCCAGGCTGTCATTGGCCAAGGGAAAGTCAGGATAATTTCAGCATTCGGATTCCAGTTTACAAGTTCTTTCATCGTAAACTACTACGTTTATAGCATTTAATTAATTTTCCTCATATGTCTCGTTAAATGTTTTTTAAATATCTTTAATGTGCTGTATAATACTCAACATCTTAAATAAAAATGGGCAAGTTATTCAAAGTCAAGCTATCTATCACTTCATGACAGGAGATAAAAGCCCTGACGGGCTAGGTGCTCCGAAAGAAAACTCAGCTTAGATTTATTTACTTTATTTTATGTACATAATATCAAATGAATAATGTAAATTTTCGTGATTATGAAATGAAATTTTATTTTCCAACAATCATTTAATATTTAAATTACAGTTCATACATTTAAATAATTAAAGCTTAGTGAAAAGTGATTTTTCCCCTTTAATATAATAGCTTTTTAAATTTGAACAATTATAAAGTCATAAAAATGAGTTAATTTTTTTATCAGTTTAAATAAATAACAGAAAAATACTTATACGTGAAACAGTAAAATAATTTCCAACTCTCCAAACCAACAGTATACATAACGTGACCATTTATTCTTTGACTCAAAACGGGACATTATTTTGTTTAGGTCAATTAACAGGTATACATTGAAAAAAAATCTACTTTTTTAAAGTTATTTATTCAGAAAAAGTTAGCTTAAAAGTTGCGAATTAAAAAATATACCCCAAATGTTTTAGTTATATTTATATTTATCAGAGGAACAAATTTGCTTTAATATAGCTGGTGAAGATTTTAAGTAAGAATGAAACTCTTGGAACGTTTTTTTATATTCACCTTAATTACGCATCAAAATCACCTTTAGAACAGAAATTAGTAGCTGGGTTTTCTCAGATGTCCACAATTTGTTCATCATAGAAAATACTCTTTCTAATGGATCCATTTGTAGCAGGCAAACATAAAATATATTCAAATAAAATAGAAAAGTTTTCATGCTGTAGATTGTTGGTGTGAAAGAGTTTGAATACTTCCACCCAACGAGTTTCCGTGGGGACATTTAGATCATTTTTATTCGGTTACTTTTTGCGATGTAATGTAGTTAGAAATTAATGAAAATTCGTCAAAAACTTCTGTATCTTTATTACAGTCAATATACTCCTTTTCAATTAATACATCCAGAGATTTTTGAACGCCTTCCCATGCGGGGATCCGTTTTAAATCTGCCCAAAAAATATCTCCATTACTTTGGTAAGAAAGCAAGTTCACTGCTCCAGATATTCACGGCTTAATTTATAAAATTCTGTAGCCGTCCATTTCACAAACTCTTCATCTATATATAAGTACCATTATCTTTTGATTTCACCATTAATTGAGGGACCGTAAATGGAAGAGACTGATTGGTCTGTTTTTGAGTCAAATTGTCTTTTAGTTGATTGATTTCTTTTGTAGCTTCAACTGCCGATACAGTCTGACCTTCAAGTTACAATATAGCTTTCCGAACAGCTTTGCGCGGTTTCCGAAAACGGGACAATTTTGCGTCCCAACAGTTCATCTCGGGGACACCGGGACTCGTATGTATAAAAAGGGACAGTCCCGTTCAAAACGGACGTCTGGTCACGTTAAGTATACAACATTAAATGTCCGAACTTACTTTACACAAGAGTCCACACGTTTACTTGATAGAAAAATTTTTTTTGGGATCATTTGCATTTGGATTTGCTTAAATGTATAGCTTATTTTTCAGCTTACTTGAAGGAGATTTTAAATTAAATATCCATTTAAAAAAGTTAATAAATAAATAAAACTTACCAGAATTGACTGATTTTATGGAAATAAAATACAAATAAATATTAGATCTTTATTTAAATGAAAGAAAACAGCAGTAATCAGTTAATCTCAATGCACTTTAAAAGTTTTTAATAATTCCAATAATTTGTTAAAAATTATATTGGCCATTTTGTGTCTGGTTTTAACTCGAATTAATTAGGCATGTATTTTTATTTATTAAAATTGTTTCTTTTTCACACTTTGTTTAATAAGTGCCAAGCGAGTTAATATTTTTTTTGAAAAACGAACAAAATATATTCTGAAAATAGACCGGAAGTTCTGTAACAAAAATAAACACAGACATTTTTTGAAGAAAAATAAACGATTTATTACAATGAAGTACGAAAAGAAAAATAATTAATGTTTTCAAGAGTTCGAAATGCGAAAAATATTTTAAAAATCATCAAGAAATGAAAAACGAATATAACTAAGAAAATATTTACCTAAATCTACTTAACATTAAATTATATTTGTTTTTAAATTCAAAAGAATAAAAAAAAGGAGGAACTAAACAATAAATCAAAACAATTATTTATTTAGAATTATGTAATATATGTTTCTATATATTATAAAATTATGACAATAATATTATTTCTGTTTCAATGAACCAACAAAAAAATTTAGTCACATCATTTACAACTTCATCTATTTAATACACGTATTACTTTTACTGTTTTACTCTTTTTGATTGTTAATCTAGGTTAAAAATATGAAATGCAGTGAGATCACTTGAGAAAATATTTTAAAAACTTACCAGGGCCTCTGAAACCTAGAATTTTATAGATATAAATAGTAAATTAAACTTCCTAGTAATGAATGAGATAAAAAACAGAAAGAGAATAGTTAATAATTTGTGAAAAATTTACACCATTTCATCTCTTTGGGGAAAACTTCATTTTATTTTAGCTATACATGAATTATATTAATTTCTTTTACTTTATAAATAAACTAAAGACTATTTGAAATTACTCTTTAATACAAACTACAAAATTAGGAGCACTTTAAAAAGTATATATATTTCCTTAAAAAGTAAAATGATTTTGTTATTTGAGGATTGCCGATATTTTTTGTGAAGAGCTTTTTGATATATATATATATATATATATTGCTGTTATATTCACCACGTGGGTTTTAGGCTTTTGCCTTAGTTTATACTGGAAGCTATTATGTAGAAACAATTTCTGCTGCAGGAGAAGGTTGAGATCTCACACAATGTTTAATCCTGTTTCACTGTCCTAAACCAGTGACAGCTCGAGAAATCATAATAGTTTTCCCCTCTAGATACATTTCTTTTTGGTTTGTCATGGTTCCATGTTCTTGGTTCTTCCGGTCTGATCTTAGGATGCTTGGGATTTATTAGTCTTCTTTTGAATTATTTGCTGCTATATATATATATATATATATATATATATATATATATATATATAAACTCCTATTATATATATATATATATATATTTATGTGTGTGTGGTGCCGGTGCTATTTCCGAGCCACTTCCACAACTGTCCTGCGCGTGCCTCGAAGCGCTCTCGATGTTTTGGGAGCCTGACAGTAGTTAAACGCTCGAGAGTAGGACGACATGTTGTACAAAATGACGAACGATGAATCTAGCAACGAACTACTAACAATTGTTTGAAGACGAGTTGGAAGTTGGAACATTGAGAAGACGATTTACCCTTTCCCTGAAATGAGAGGAACTGACCTGTAATATGTAAATAGTCATGAGCAATTAAACAAAATAATCAAAGACGGATTATTTTACTGTCATCAAGCCATCACTGACCACGCCCCCACATATATATATATATATATAATTTTTCCAGTCATAAGTTTATGTATTGTAGAAATTTATATAACTGTTACTAGGTGTAGAGATTACTATAATCCCTTTTTAATTCCGTTCATTTAGTAAAAGTAATGCTCATATTTGTAATCATTTTTAAAATCATTTTGGTACTTACGTATTATCGAAATAATGCCAACGTTCAAGATAACTCGCCAAGTTGATAATCTCGATTTTGCAAGTGTCGTATGCGCTGAATCAGCAATAATGTGTTTCGTTTCATGTCGCTAAAAGGTTGCGATAATACGTAAGTTCCATATTTTTTAATGTTATCATTTCCCTTCTATATTCTGAATTACATTTGTTTCAAAATGAAGATTTTACATTTTTTATGTACAATTGAATTTCCTGCTCCTGTGATTTAGTGAAGTAAGTTTTAGCTGCAGAAAGATGCGGATCACTGCGTTTTTCTATTCCTTTTTTTTCCCAAATTTCATGCTTACGACCCAATTTTTAATCATAACTTTCATCACGTCCCCCTTCACATAATAAAAATATATTGTGTTCAATAATAATGCACTTTTTGACGTTATAGCTACAGTACGATTTTAATCATAAATTGTGCGAATTATCAAAATAAGTATTAAATTCTGTATATGACAAGCCTATGCAAATCACTAGTAATTTTTAAACTTGTTCTTAATTCAGTATTGTGAGTTTAATTACACTCATGTTCATAAATTAAGGATAATTCAGAATCACACAGAAATTGAACTCTAAAATAAAAATTTCACCTGTAGAATTATCACACACATCTTGAAGAAGAATATGCAAATTACAGGAAACCACCAGATGGCGCGGATAGTACGTCACAATGACAAGAGTGTAAGAGAGGGGTATATAAGGAATGGTGGCAAATAAGTAAAATTGTTCACAAGCGCTTTAAAAGCCTTTCAGTGCAATAACCGCATAGTTATGGCACAAAGGAAGCACATTTGGATGATTTTTTACGTGGAAGAATTATCGGACAACTGGAGAACGTACCCGTGGTTCCGAGGAACTTGAAATCGCCCAGAGTGTCATCTCCAGGCTTTGGCAACGATTCCAAGATGATGGTAATGTGAGTAGATGTTACAGCACAGGTCACCCCCCCCCCCCGAGTTACAACGCCGAATGAGGACCGGTATTTGGCAGTTACTGCCAAAAGAAACAGACGGAGCACAGCATCAGACCTATCTCGTCAGCTCTCTTCAGGTACCGGAACGACAGTTTCAAGGCAGACCGTGTACAGACGCTTAGGGCACATTGGTCTATATGCTCGTAGGCCTGTCAGATGTGTTCCCCTTACCGCAACTCACTGTCGCCTGTGATTAACCTGGAGTAGAGAGCATGCATTGTGGACACCTCAACAGTGGTCTTGTGTGATGTTTTCCGACTAGTCTAGGTTTAGTTTGCAGTCTGATTCTCTCCGGTCTTTCACCGTTACCATCAAGAGAACACCATTGCACGACACCGTTACGGTGGTGCAGGATGGCTCGTTTGGGGAGGAATTATTCTTGGTTCCAGAACTGATCTGCATGTTCAGAGTGTAACGATGACAGGCCACATCTATCGGGATGTCATTCTGGAACAACATGTACGTTTGTTTTGGGGCGCCATGGGTGCTGAATTTCTGTTTATGGATGACAACGCCCGTCCTCATCGTGCAAACATTGTAGACGAATGCCTTCAATCGGAGGATATCACCCGTATGGATTGGCCAGCATACTCACCGGACTTGAATCCAATAGAGCATGTGTGGGATATGCTTGGCCGACGAATTGCAGCCCGTCATCCCCCTCCCACCTGTCTACCGGAACTTCGGAGGGCATTGCTTGATGAGTGGTGTAATATTCCCCAAGATCAGATTGATAATTTGATATTCAGCATGCGTAGGCGTTGTAAGGCCTGTATTGCATCGTCCGGGAGACATACTCCGTATTAACCATCATACTAACCATGTTATACTGTTTTTTGTAAATAGGTTCTTTTTTGAAATTTGCTCCAGGGAGTAAAAATCGCAATTTTTATTAATTATGTCAAACATATAGCATCTTTACCTTTTGTTTAATAAATAGACTTTACAAATAAGTCAAATTTGTTCTGCTTCTGTCTCTTTCTTTGCCTGAACTTCATTAGCCTTAATTTATGGACATGAGTGTATAAAATACTTTGTGCAGTACTGATTGATTTATAGGTACTATATCATGTCAGTGCAAATGTGTATTTTATTTTTTATTATGTCCGAATGTATATTTTGTTTTGCTTCCTTTCAGTAAATTTTAAAATCCTTTGTTTTTGACTTTTCGATATGCTCGCGCCCCCCTCGCAGGGTTATCACATCGCGTGCCCCACAGTTTGAGAATCCCTGGTGGTAAGCAATTATAGTTTTTGTAAAATTTTTATAATTTTACCCAAAAAATATTTATTAAAGAAATTTTAAACAAAATCAATGAGAAGAAACATTGTATCCTTAGGTAACAAAACTAAGATTTTATATTGAATTCGTAAAACAGAACGAGTAGCAGATGTTGTTATGTTTTATTTAGTGAATGAAGCCACATTAAAAACAATACTAAAAAACAAAGATTCCATTACAATAACTGGATCTTCCGAGAATGTGAGCACAGAAAGTAAGAGATGTTGCAATAGAAAATATGTAAAAAATATTTAGTAATATCTCCTAAAAGTGAATGCCAAGTGTTGCTAATAAAATTACAAATTTCTCTTACTTTATGCTGAAATAAGTCTGTAAAATATGCACGTTTTACTTTGTCTTGATTTACATGGTTTTACATATAAAAAAATCTACGATTTCGATTCACACGTTTACCTATGTTACCTATCATTCGTATAATTTGGGGAGTAGGTGCATATGTATTTGGTACAAAATTATTTAATTTTAAAAATATAATTAAAATTTTTTAACATTATACCACGCATTACTTTATTTCGTAATTTCGAAATGAATTTAACTAGTTATTAATTATATCTTCTACTTTGAGTAGCTCATAGTTGGAATACATTAGATTTAAACTTAGAATAATATTTAATTTCATGAAACTACTTTTCCTATCAACTCTTTGAGTTTTTTTGTTTTGTTTTATCTTAAGCTGTGTTTAACCCTTAAGTTTTTTTTACCGCGAACTGTGTACACAGATAAACTAATCATCGCGCTAAACTTTAACTAATCAACATCATTCATTTTACCAGTATTTTTTAGTGGAAACATTTTAATACAGGATATTTCTAAACAGTATAACTGTGAATTAATCAGTACTAATTTAAATTTATTCAATGGACTAACCATACTATGGCAAGGTCCTCACTGAGTGAATTCGTTCGCATCGAATACGTATCATGTAATAACTACAAATTTGTTTCTTTAATCCTCTGATTTGCTCTATTGTAGATTAAACGAATCTTTTTGTCATACTCTTGATAATGCATTTTTCTTTGCCTTAAAGTTACTTGTATGTTGAAATTTGCCTCATATGTTTGTGATGGTTCTATCCACGCTCTTTCAACTAACAGTCCTCTTGGGGAATTTCTGGTCTTTAAAAATTATTTTATTATAAAACTCCTCTTCGAAGAAGAAGACGTGAACATGCAAATTACGACTGCTATACATAGTCTAGACTTTCAGGTTAGAGGGAGGGGGAGATATATAGGATAGGTTGCTAGTGGAGTAGTGATTAATCAAATCGAATGTGAATCGCGAATATTTAATGTTTGATAGCTAAATTACTTAGGGTGACGATCTGTCACTGGAGATTGAATCTAGATTGAATAGCTAAGAAGTCAGAGTTATTGCCTTGAGTAAGTGTATCAAGTATTCAAGTCTTCTCATATCTAGCTTACGTCGTTAATTGTCTGCATAGTTATTAATTGGGTGCCTCTCTTAGCCTTGATCGATTGCATTTGAGTTGTGGTAAATATTAAATATGAATAAATTATATTATTTTTGAAATGTGGCTAGACTTCCTTTCAATCCTCTCACATCTTTAGGCACGCCAGTGAGATTCTTTCATGTTGTTTTCCCTACAATGAGTTTTGCTTGTGGGAAAATTGAGTTTTTCTGGCAAAGTTCTCTCTCCACATGAACTTGAAAAACAAGATAATATCAACTTTAGAAGATGTGACCAGGGTTAACAGATAGGCAACAAATGATATCAACAAGGAACAATCGAGAAGTCTCTGGGACCAGCCCTTCTGGAAAATTCCATGAGGATTTTAGCGACCTTTCAGGCAAAGGTCAAGGAAGTCGAGATCAGAGTTCAGTCTTGTACATTGATTATGATAAGAGAGATGGACTTCGTATGAGTTCCTTGCTCTAGAGCAGGGGTCGGCAACCTTTTAGCTTTTGCGTGCCAAACCAATGTACCAATATAATTCAGCGTGCCACACAGTAGGACATTTTGAAATAATTCGATTCCCACGATAGGATAGAGGTGAATAATATAGATAAATATATTTTCAGTCTTATTATATATTAATTTTGCCCCATTTTAAGATATTTCTAAACATAAAAAATTAAAATAGCACAGATATTATGTTTTTTTAAACATATTTGTTTAAGTAAGAGCTATGCAACGTAAAATATAAGTATTTCCCTTCACTATAATTAAATAAAAAGATAAATAAAAATGTTAGTGGGAACCTAGCACCTCTCTACTTTCATGTCGCAAAATCAGGGGTTTTGTGTGTGACTTTCAATTTGACACGATTCTAGCATTCCTTTGTTAAACAGTTTTTTTTTTGGAATTGAAATAATTTATGTGAAGAAAATTTTTTAAATAAGATATGTAGAACCAAAAGCGGTAAGCAGAGTACAAGCAATTTGTTCGCTTCAAAAAATCAAATCTCGCCAGCAATGACATTCAATAATTTACAAAATAGCTGTAAATTTATCTTTGGAGTTTTATTTTTCAGATTTTTTCGAAATTCCTTAAATGCCCATAATTCTGAAGATGTTTGTCAAGCAGGTCCTTTAATAATTTAACAACTTCCAGCCATTTAAAAATTGACAAGTTTTTTGAGTAGAGCAGAGTGCCACTGAGAATTGTACCGCGTGCCATAGGTTGCCGACCCCTGCTCTAGAGAGTAGCTTCTGGAGCATTGTAAAGCGTAATAATTACGAGAGTGTTTTGTACTACTGTAAATAATGTGTTATAATATTTCTTTGTGTATACATGTCGATTTGTTTTCGTGTAGTCATTTGTTCATCCTCGTCCATTAATAAATCTGTTATTATTCAAATAATTCCATTCGTCAGCTACTTCCCCCCACGAAAAGTTGTAATAATATATTTAGGATTCGTTATATATTTGATTACACGTCATACAATCATAAAATTTATGTCAAAAATAGCTTTTGAATATTTACCTCCATATTTCATACCTAGTATTGATAAAAAGAAAAATCATTAATTTTCTTTTACATTTCATGAAAAGAATTATAAATTTTAGACTTAATATTTGAATGTTAAAAAAATTAAAATTGTGCATCATAATTTTTTTTGTGTCAGAAAATACAAAGGAAGAAATTATCGTAAATAATGGAATACGTAGAGAGACTTAAGTATTATTCTTATTATTAAAAATTCTATGAGAGAGATAATAAAATTTGTGAACATCAAAAGTAGTGCTAAAAAGGAGATTTACTCTTAAGGTATCCGACTACTTACTTGCGCGACAATTTTTTTTAACATGGAGATATGGGGATTTTTTGTGGTGTTTTGATTTATTTAGTACATTTTAAGAAAAATATGCTAAATATAAGAAGGGGGAAAATTATAATTACTAAAATGGGAAAAAATGGATAAAAATTTACAAAAATACAACATAAACATAGCCCATTTCGCACCAAAAGTTAATGAACAAATATTTCAATTCTGATCTGTTGCTATGTTATTCATTTTTGAAATGGCGCTCAGGACCAGAAATATTTAAATTTTTACCAAACCTAAAGCGCTTTATCTTAGTTATTATACGAATTTGCTTAAAATAACAGTGATTATATTAATATAAGGGACTGTAAATTTTGTAATAAAACAGTGATTGAAAAATGTGAAGGTTAAAACACTTCTACTATTATACAGAACATACACAAAAAATTTGAGTCAATTATTTTCAAAACCTTTTGAGCAATCGCTGGCCTCGTTTGAGTATTTAAAAAAACACATTTCGAGTAAAACGCGTTTTAAAGTATGACATCTTGCTTAAAGTAATGGCATCCGCTTTTACTAAAACACTTGTAGTTTTTGTTCTATTGAACGGAAAATAATAAACTTGGTAATTTTATAAAGCTAATAAGATGACCTTTAAAATAAAATTACAGAAAATTGTCAAGCTTTGGCAAAATTCACAATTTTAGGGTAGTCGGATAGCTTAAATTCTTTTCGAAGTACTAAACATTCTCGTTCTTGTAACTTATTTATAGGAGTTAAGAAATTGGGGATGGATTGTTTGTTGCAAATTGTAAAGGGAAAAAACACCAGTATCATGTTTCACAATTAATTTTTTGCTTGAATTTTAAAACAATTACAAATTTAAGACTTATGTTAATACGATTTCTGTGTCTACAGATACGTCACAGAGGACTAGATACAGTATTTTAGTAAATTTTTGTAAGTTTATTTTAATACGACCGCAATGCCATTTACATTTGAAATATTCTAGATTTAAAAAAAATTTGTACCTTTATATTTTTTAATTAAAAATAAAGATATTTTAATAATTAATCATGTACTGTGATAAGGGGTGATGCAAAACGTTAGAAAGCACGGAGAGATTTGAAGAAACTTATTGAATTTTCACGGCATCTATTTCAAAAGGAAGTTCTCATTTAATAGCGTTTCCTTAAAGTTTCCCAAAATAAGCCCTGTAAAGTGTTCCATGCGTTTTATTTACGATTTATTCGATACTGGTTTAAATAAACTGTTCACTAAGATGAAAAAATAGATGCAGAGTGTATATCAAGCATGTACAATTTACTTTATACACAACAGAAACTTATCCTTGACATACACTCCCATTTTCTTAATATCTTAAATTTTAAGTTTAATTTTTTTAAAAGAAAAAGTGTTTTTATAATGAAATGCTTTGTATGCAGAAGATTTACCTTTAGTCCTCGGATTACTTTTTGAGCGGCCTGTAAAAAGAACATGCGTGAGTAATACAAAAAAATATTAGAAATTTTAAAAATATGAAGTTATATGACTGTAGTTTGCTTCGTGTAATAATACTTTCAAATTTTCTAAAAAAAAAAACATTGATTAAAATTTTAAAAAGTATTTAAGTAAGGTGTTATTTCGGTGAAATATTTTCACATGACATCTAGGAGCTATGTAGCTTCTTGAACTTTGAAAGAACTAACAATTACTAAATGTGGCTTTTTACGCGTTTTTTTTTAAATCTGAAGCTGAGCAGTGAAGCTTAAATCCTGTTTTAGCCCTCACCTTTAGCAAAGCAGAAAAACAAACTGTGCTTAATTGAGTTAGAATATCTTTTTTCTGCAATGGACTCCCCCCCCCCCAATTGGCCTGTGAATTGGTATTTACCATTGAAGACCTAGTACATTCCCCGGGAGCTGGTATCACTTTTTACTGCGACACCATATAGGTGGAATACCAATCACCGCAATGTAACTTTGACTCCCAGTTTCCTCCCCAGAGGGAGGCACCTGAGCTCTAATATTGCAAAATGGAACAAGGAATTTAATTTTGCCGAGATTACCCAAGTCAAACAGGTACTGTTTTAACTTGGCATAATTTGCATTTTTTTAACATACCACTTAACATTAAATTGCATTTTTTTAACATACCACTTAATCATACGACATGGACACTCGATTTTCTGCGCCATTAAAATCCATCGACTTTGCCGGGGCTTAACCCACAACCTTAGGCTTACAAGGCCAGTGAAAAACGTGTTTGAGTCCTACCCAATGGAATAATAATAATTCGACAAGTTTGTAATAGTTAAAGACGTGGACTAAAATAAGATCCAACAATTTCAACTATTACCAATTTTAAACATATGAATCTCTGATTAGTTGTGTACTTATTAACATCACACTTTGAAGGTACTTTACGGTTAATGGCACCTTACTTCATAATTTTGTATCACGGTCAATATTTAAGAAGACACCTCACTCTCCAAACTTCTACACCACGCCAGTGTGAAGAGTTTGAGCTTCTGAAAATTTTATGTGTATCGGATCTTCTGCGCATAAGTTCTTCGTAGAATCAGGACTTGAATCCAAGTGTTGACAATAATAGTATCAATCTTGAATTCGCGATTATGATTACTTGACCATCGTGGCCTTCATCAATTATTAGCAATCAAATTTCTACTGGCCCTTCCATTTTTTTAAAAAAATTTTATTAATATATATTTACACACTTGTCTAATTTCTATTTTTTGCCTCTTTTTTTATTTATTTTTATTCTTATTCCCATGAAAGATGAAAAACAAAATGTCTGAGTGTTCGAAAAGAGAGAGAGAGAGAAGAGAGAGAGATCTGAATTCACATTACTTAAAATTCGCACACAAAGAAAGCATCATGTAATATTCTAGTAAACGTTAACAATACTTTAATTTCTTCTCTCTAAGAAAAAAAAGCTTTTATTTAATTCAATTTGTGTCAACACCGTCTGCTGAAGTAAAACAACAAGATCTTATTTTGGCGTGATGTAGAAGTTTGGAGAGTTGGGTACCAGACCACGTGTCGTTCCCTTGACTGTAATTCAAGTTCCATAGCCTATAACTTTCGTGTTACTTCGTATAACAATGGCTTAATGTATCCAAATAATTGAAATCATTACCTGCTCCTCCTATAATGTATCTATACTGCAAGTCCTCTGAAAAATTAAATACATTATTTAATCAGCATTTAGTTTGTTGAATACATTAAATATTTAAAATTGATTAATCAATATCTCTTTTCTAAACTTACATAAATTTTTTTAAAAGAAATTAAATGGAGTGTGAGATTTTTTTTTTATATCATGAGAAAAAAAATCTGAAAGAAAATATTCCTTGTACATTTTCAAATTTAATAAAGTAAAACGTCGTTTATCCGAATCAATCGGGACCGAACACCGTTCGGATACGCAATTGTTCCGATAACCGAAAACCGAAAGCAATTTATGCAGTATATGAAACCGGAAACTATACGAATATTGAAAATCCTCACATGCGGGAAACGCGCTTGAAGTAAAAGTAAAATAGGTGCAAAATGTCGCAATTCTACCTTTATTGTGGAAAATAGTCACTTATTTTTCGAAGTTCCATTGTACACCTTCGGTTTTTCGCTGTATGGTCTCTGATTCTCTTGAGCAGCAGTAGTTGAGTCTGATTGTTGTTCATACCACTCCATAGCTGTCTCTAACTTAGAAAAACGCGTCTGCATTTGATGGACCCTTGCTACTTTCGTTGTTGTTGTTTCCCGTCACTTTTGACCTAAAGAGAAACAACTGTTGAGCACATTGCACTGTTCGAAAATGTATTCTGACTTTGGTCCGGATATTTGACGATCCGGAAAATAAACGTTCGGATAAACGACTTTCTACTGTAACAAGAAAACTAATTCAGCTCTCAACGTATAACTTACATTTCCATCTAAACCACTGGTTCTCCTTAACAGTTGGTTATGTTTAGATTCACAAGAAGATATTTCATAAAATATAGTGAAAATGATTAACAAAAAGGAAGAAAAATGAATAGTTAGTTAAGGTATTTTATTTATATCACCCAACAATGAACAATTTATTGAATTAAATCTCCATTAATACAGTAAGTGAGAAATAAAAAGAACTATTACCTTTTCTACGTTGATTATTTTCTGAAAAAAAATAAAAATAATGATTATAATTAGCTCAAATCTAAAAGCTTTTCGCTTAAACTGTTAGGTTGGTGTGTATGAAAATTCGGATTGTTAAGTGAATATATAAAACTGCATACCCCTTTTTCAAAAGCGATTTTTTTTATCAAAATATGCTTCATTTGCTTCGATACACCTTTCTCTACTAGATTTTATTGCATAGATGGTTGTCTTAAAATTTAATTTTTAGAACCAATAAACTCTAATATGGAATTTTTCAGGCTGTCCTCATTTTCATAATGTTTTGCCTGCAAAAAATATTTTAATGATGAAACAAAGCTCGGTTGGTGAAATTTCCGATTAATAAGATGGATCATGCAAAACTATATATTTTAATTAATTTAATTTTGCAATTGTTTTGTACGACTCATACGGGTGAATGTTAAATCGTAGGAAAGTCTTGGACCATGCCGATTATCAAGTGATAGGTTTGTAGTTTTCAATTTGTTATGCGTTACATCCATGTATTGGCAATGTAATGAATACAGTTGGATTCGTTTTCAACAATGCTTTCAGAGCATCATTTTTAACAGACTCTTTGAATCTCCACGAGGTTCATTTTGCAAGGGAAAATCACAGGTCACTGTTTTCAGACCAAAGCTGAATTTTTCAATTTTTAACAGAATTCTCCTCAAATATTTAGTTTATACCACGTGCAGCTTTTGCATCATTATTATCAAATTGATATTTATAAAAAAAGTACACAAATACTTGGTTGAATTCATGTTCTTACCAAACTCCAAGCAATTAACAAAACTGAACATGTTTGAGAATTCTTTGTTAAAATGGGAAATTCTTCCAAAACTTTTATTAGAACAGGGATGTGGCCAACCCAAATGATCACGCAGGCCACTTTGGAAAAACATTATATAATCCCGTGGGCCACATATAAAAATACACATCTTTACATTAAATTCTGATCCACTACAAAAATGTGTTTGGAATGAAAAATTTGTTGAAAAATATTGACATATTATTGTTTTTTATGTATACAATTGTAGATAACATAATAATAATAATGCAATAATCAATTAACGTAATTTATTTAGTTAGTGAAATATTTATTTCTCGACTCTTTCACTTAGTTTTTGCAAGTCGATCTCAATACGTGTATTTGCACATCGTAATTGATGTTGCAGGTTTTTGTCCGTTAATTTTTTGAGCGATTTACGTTTGATAAATTTCATTTTTGAAAGAAAAAAATATTCGCAGCAACGCAGAAGTTGTTTTTGTTGTCGTGTACAAAGTGCAAAGGTGTAAGGTGCTAGATGGTAAAACCTCAGTGTACTTGATTGTTGGGGCTTTGATCAGGAATGCCAGTCTTCCTCCAGTGCTTATCGTTCAGTCTCTCCGTAATTCTGTATATCCCTTAAACTTGAGATTTAAATTGGCATTTAGTCTCCTGAAGACAAGCAATAGGAACATTGTTGTCATGAAGGAGACAGGATAGTTCGTCGACTTTCCTCTGCGTTCCATTAATGTTGAGTTGAAGAATATTCAGTTTCCTCGTAGCATACTTCTAAGAGTGTTCCCGAACATCAGAACACAATGTAAGCGGTAGCATTATTAATATCACAATATATTGCACTTGTCATAATTGAGGTTTGCCAGAGCCCCGAGAGGTTGGACATCTGATCCTCTTAGTCGCCTTTTACGACACGCATGAACTTACGTTGGGGCTATTCTACTCCGGTCACCACTCGGGAACCACAGAAGTAACGTGATAAAATGGTAACAGTAATGGGTTTTAATTGTTTAAAAACAAAAATATTGCTCAAAATAGTCATATTTTGTAAAGTTGTAATGAATCTCGTGGGCCATATGCGGCCCGCGGGTTGGCCCCGCCTACATTAGAGCATGAGAGAGAGAGAGAGAGAGGAATAGCTTTTTATTCAAACACAGCGAGAGAGTTTGACATATAAACCTAGGGTAATTTCAAGCATATTGCCAGGCATATTATTTCAAACTACATACCTCTGTTGGATACTGATCTAGTCATAAGTTTCCGAGCCAACTCAGCGTTTCTGAATCGTTGATTCATTGTTGGAAACATTTTAGAATCTTTTAGAACAGTCGATCGCTTTTTCCGGACATAGGTTGCAAAATGCTTGATTCCATTTTTAAAGCGGGAAATGGGTTCTCTTCTGTTGAGTTCAAATGGTTCAGGATACCAAAATGTTTTATCTACAAAAAACAGTATTATATGTGAGTATTCGTAGCCCGCTATAAGCATGTTTTATTACAAGTACGAAAAATAAATAATAAAGCTGGGGAAATGTGCTAAATGATAGCATAAGAAGTAGTACAATTTCGTACAAATATGCGTCCTCCCCTGTAAAATGTGACTTAGTTATTATTAATAGAATAAAATTGCGTGGCCCACTCTTACACACATCTCTAACACTAAATTAAATATGTGAATTTCTGATTTTATCTGTTTTTTCAAGTAAAATGTATAAAATTATTTGTCACAAAATAACCCCCCCCCCTCTCCTTTTATTTACATGTTTTAGTGACCTTCTACAAAATATTTAAATGTAATCGTTCTAAGAGAATTTTAATTAAGAGGATTTAATGATTTTTTATTACAAAAACTATCTTTAAAAATTATTTTTATAACAAAATAATTTTTTATAAAAGGAATGCAGCATTTTCCATTGTCAGCAACTTTGAAAAATAAATGGGATCGTACAAACCTGTGCTTTTCTTTGAATAAAAAATTATAAATACACATTAATGTTCCAAAAATATCCTCGATCCTTTTTTGTGCAAAAATAAAGTATTGATATCTGTATTTGTTTCTATTTATACTAACTGAAATATCAAGTAATGAGCTACTCCCGATATTTTTTAGGGAGGTATATTCTACCTCTCCTCGAAGTTTGTAACCCCTTAGTTGAAATCCCCTATACATAAAGCTCTCGGATTTGTTGTTTCATGCAATGAACAGAGTGATGATATTAATTAATGATTTCAGACTCAAGCACTGATGGAAAGAAAATGTTAGAAAATATCATGAATATACGTGCGTCATATAATAAAATAATAAGATAAGGAAAAAACTCTTGTAATAATTAGCAGTTAATTATAACAATTGTCGGTCACTATTTTCGGTACAATGATGCCTGAAATGCCGTTACGATAGACCATCCATCTCCCTAGGAACTCTGGTGACTATGTAAATTACTATAGAATAAAACTGACTTTTTCAGAATAATCCATTCTATTGAACAACGTCACATCTCTCAGAAGTTCGCAACGCTCTGTCTTAATGAGACAACATGCAATCACACACATACACATCACACACACATATTTTGGGAAATTCTTTTTAAAATGTATTGTTCTTTATTCAGAAATGAATAGAAAATTAAGTAAATTAAACTATACAACAAATGTATTTTACATGATGCATTTCTCAATCTCATATTCAGAGGACTTTTCCTCTTCAGACCAATAAGCAGGTTTGAGTTTGGATCCGTTTGTTGTTTAACGTGCCGAGGAATCCGCTCTTTATCTTCATAGTTGGAGGAAAATTGATGTTGTAAAGAATTACCTGAAAAATAAATTTGTATAATCATAGTTATTGTAATAAGTAATATTGATATTCTTTTCTATGTATTCATGCATTTATAAGGAATGTAAATCATTTGGAAGAATAATTTGAAGGAATTTATTTTCCATAGCAGCAATTTTTCATTCTATAAGCCATTTGCAAAAAAGGAGTATACTTAAACTGTGTGAAATGTGTTAGCAAATGGTTTTTAATGTAACCAAATCGTAGTAATTTAACCCGAGCCTTTTCAAGTATTATTTGAAAAATTCTTAACTGGAAGTTTTTTGAAAATTTGCACCATTTTATTAAAACATAATTGCATATTAAATACACCAGCGGTTCTTAAACTGTTGTACGCGGACCCCAGGGTCCCCAGCGGTTATCTAGGAGGATCGCGAAGGTTTCATTTAAAGTTATATTTCCTCTTTTTAACACTCTTTTATAAACTTCACTTGTATATAACGGATTTTTTTAACTCAATTTTTATCCACTTTAAAAGGTCAGATTAATTCGAAATTCTTCTCACTTGTCCAGGACCGATGACAATACAATAATTTAATAGTTTTGTTCCATTGTCCTGATCAGTATCATCAGGATTAGCGATTTCGCATTTTCAGATCCCATCCCACATCTAGCGATTAATTTCAGATCCCATTTTCAGATGCCATCCCGCATTTGGCGACTAATTTCAGATCCCATTTCCAGATTTGGCGACTAAAAGATTAAGTAACAACTTAGTTCGATTAACTATGAAATATTATTATTTTTTAGTTTTTTGAGCTATAATTTATTTTTAACTGACTCTGAGAGGCTTAATGGAAAAAATGACAGGTGTCCCATCTTAAACTAAATCACTTTCTTGCCCCCAATGAAAAACTGTACTAGAACATATATTTTGATCAAGAATATTAATTCAGTTTTTTAATATTCAAGAATACTAATTTAGTTAAAGGGGGAAAAAGTGTTACAGACGTGATAGTGTTATAAATAGCACAGGAAGTCTTAGCATTATTGAGAAACCTTTAAATCACTCAACCATGCATTGACAGTCAGGGAGAGATGTTCAGAATCTTGGGGTTCGTGATGTCAGTCTGATACATATAGAGGGTGTTCGAGAGTTTAATAACCACTGACATACACAGTTTCTTAAAATTTGGAGAATGTTATAATGCACATATGAGGTTAAGAAATCATTTGAATAGCTGAATAGTAATGGGAATATAACATATTCCCATGATACTACGATGCTTTTACTTCGAATTTAGAATTAAAATTATCCAAGAGGAGCTTACAAGGATCAAGTGAAAAAGTTCGGATACTGAGTTCGAAATTCTTATTTTTAAAATTCATAGTTCTAATGGAAAATGGTGTACTTAGTAAGCATTAAATTAAAATAGAGTGCAGAGGAGGTGTCCAAGTATAGATTTTCAAACACACGTAATTTACTATACATATATGATTTTTTGGTTTTCATATCAGGCAACAAAAATTCACTTGCTTATTAGAGAAATGACCAAAGATACTATATTTTCTAAATGGAATTGATCTGCTTACGTAAAAGTTTATAATTAAAAAAAATGGCTTTACTTAAAAAAAAATCAGGCAAAGTTAACTTACCATTGGATCTCACTTTGTTAGATTCCAGTGGTACTGCATGAAAACAAAAAGAAAGAAATTATAACAATCTGACACATATGTATTCAATAAGAGTAAATATGCTTTCAAAAATTTCATATAATGTGATGCATAAGCAGCGTTAAACTTGAATTCATGCAATCAGTTTTAATCATCTTCGGTGTTACGCAATTATATATATGATTTTCCATGCAGAAAAATAAATAATACACTGATGAAAACATTTGAAGGGAGGAGCGATTTTCTTAAGAAACATAACAAAATAATTAAGGCCTGTATGTAAACAAGATATTAAACGATAGCCAAGCTCTTCGCGGACACCTCTGACACGCAGTGGCCTGTGACATTTTAAGGTAATGATCCTGTAATCGCGTTTGTGTAGAGGTACCTCACTTCGTCGCTGAAGCTTTTAACGTAAGGAAGTTTTGAAACATCGTAACTTAGCCCAATCCTTGTTTTTATTTCTTTGTTTACCCATCATTAATATGGACAATCTTCATTGTCCAGACTATGTCACTAGATGGCAGATAGTTTGATAACTCTAGGAGGGCCAACCACAGGTTATCTGCTCAAGGGGCTTCGAGAAATATAATGTCCACTCTATAGAAACAATTCGCAGAGACAGGAACAGTGGTCCTCCGACCTGGTCAAGGCCGCAAAAGGGCAACATCGTTGGCTCAAGACCGTTATTTGAGACTTCTAGAGATAGGTCTACGAGAGCGACACAACTGTCTCGCAACCTTTTATAATGCAACTTGAGCATTCTTTTTATGGATAACTGTCACCCAAATACTTAATGCAGGTGGCCTGTATGCCAGACACCCTGTAGTCTGCATTTATTTGGCTATGAGCCATAGACTGTCTAGCATGATGTCAAGAACACCTGTCTTGGACAGAGGATAATTAGAGGCTAGTTCCCTTCTATGATGAGTCGTGATTCAGTCTGGACAGAGACTCGACACCGTTCTCATCTGGAGAAAGCCCGGGAGTCAATATCGGTTCTTAAGCATGGCCGAAAAAAAGGACCACTATGATAGAGGTTTGATGAAGGTACTCTAACAGGTCAGTGGTACACGGAAAACATTCTTGGACAGACTTTTCTGTGAAGCATATGGACAAAATCTCTTCCTTATGGACGGTGGGGGGCGAATACCTCCGTACAGAGGACATTCAATGATTGGAGTGGTCTGCGATGCCCCCTGACCTTGTTCCTATCGAACACGTAGGGGACGTTCTTAGACGCTCAACTCAGTTCGAAGATCAGCTCTAACGAACATCGATGAGCTCAAGAGTGAATTGGTGCAAGAGTGGATGTGGTTGCCACAGAGCGTGAAAGTACCCTGGTAAACAGTATGAAACACTGATGAGAGAGTTTTGTAGCTGTTAGAGGCGATCATTCACCCGATTAAACTTATTTTTCTTTGGCTGACAGGGTGTCGGAAAATTGCTTTGTTGGACAGATGACAAGCTTCTTTACTTAGGGTGAGAGAGATTGTGCAAATTTTTCCTCTTCATGTATTGGTTGGATGATATTTTGGCCAAGTTTGGTTTTATTTGCTCTGTTGGTTCTCTTTTATTGCTGCAAAAAACCCAATTTGTCTCTAATTGTTTTCACCTGTGTAGATAAAAGAAGTAAGGTGAAGAACATAATGAAATGATTCTATTCATGATTATAATATCAAAACTTTCTAACATTTTAAAATATAAACTAGATCAGTTGTTTGAAATTCATGTGTTAAACTCTCTATTTCCTCACAACAATATATTATAAAATACTAGGGGGAGTGCCTTAGCCTAGTTTTGAAAGATATTATCTTCAGAAGTTATAATGATTATCCGTGCTTTAATTAATTCTGCAAGTAATTAACAAAATATTTAATCGTAATTTTTCTTCCTGTTGTTCTTTTTTTTTCCAAATCTTTCTAACTAAATACGTTTAAAGAATACTTAATATTTTCTAGGAAAAGAACATTTTTAAGATATTGTGGCTGCTCAGAATAATAAGATCATCACTGCAACCATTTGCATTACATCCCAAGTATTTTTATTTTCATAAAGTTTTTGCTTTTGTGATGAATAATTTTAAATACATCTAAAATTTTAATTTTAGAAACATAATTTTTTTGAAAAATTTATACAATTTATAATCATTTTTGAATTTTCTTTTCTTTTGAAAGCAATTTTTATGTAATACTGTTCCAATATTATTATAAGAACCGCCGGGTAGAAGGGCTGATGCGTGTCAAATTTTTCGAGCTCAAAGTCTTCCTGTTGTGGTAGTTTGGAGAGGGGTTGCCAGCTCAGGTCTCGTTCTCGTCATTTGATTGAGGTTCAAAGTTACGAGGTCCGTCGCCAGTAGCTCTAGTAGTTTTTATGGTACGACGTTAATGCCAGTATCTCACTCCCAATATTATTACGAAAAGGACTAAAATGACATTAAAAATACAAAAATAAATTTTATCTTTCAATAAGTTGCATTTGTAAAGCATTTTAGATTGTTAAAGAAGTATTTCGACTGATTGTATTATCCGTTATTCCACAACTGAAATCAAGGGAAAATTTATATATTTAATAATAAAGCTATTTTTTATGTTATAAATTAAAAACAAAATTAATAATAAAATATTGCTTTGTGAAATGTTCAAGGGTTTTTGAACTTTTTGTTTTTGACGATAAAAACCTAAAATATTTAACATTAAATAAGTTCACTTATATATTTTTAATGTAATTGTCTCCTCCATTGCTTTTATAACAGTTAATAGTTAATTTTTAGATTAATGAGTAATTTTTTAAAACTGTTAATCAAAAGTATTCTTAATGAGAGTTTGAAATACATCGAATTTATCAGAGATAGAACAGCAAGAAGTTACGGAAAACGCATAAATTAACTTTTTTGTGAGTGATTTGCTGCCAGAAATAAATACATAAAAACGTATTTTTAAAAAGAAAACCTCGCAGAAAATCGAATTTACTTTTTAGTGCGTTTTTCACGTAGTGGAACAAAAGCACTATTAGGACGCAAATTTCGTCTTCGTTCCATATTTTGTCGTAACTTTTTCTCAGCCAATAAGCAACCAATTGACCTCGGGTTTTCGGCATTGGATCGCATTTGTGCCCTAGATGAGCCGAATCATATTTAAATTTTCCCATAGTTTTCCCGAATTTTCCTACAAATTTTCCTGAATTTCGCTAGTCCGGGCTTTTGTAGCTTCTGTAAAAAAAATTTTAGCGCGTTTTTCACGTAGTGTAAAAAAAAAAAAAACGCTATTAGGACGCAAATTTCGTCTTCGTCCCATATTTTGTCGTACCTTTTTCTCAGCCAATAATTATCCGATTGACCTCGGGTTTTCGATATTTGGTCGCATTTGTGCCCTAGATGAGCCGAATCATATTTAAATTTAATAATTAAAAAAAATTATTTAAAACAAATTTTTGAATTAAAATTTTTTTAAAAGTATAGTACATACACACACTACTTTGTGTTAGTAAAAAGTTCAATAGTTGCATTATTGTAAAATACAACATGTGAAAAACGCGCTAAAATTACTTGGCCATGCCAATGATTGATATCTTGTTTTTGCTTTTTTATAGTGCTGATACAGATTTGTGTCATTATTTCTTTTCATCTCAATAGTAGTACATTTAGAGGAGTGGCACAGTACTACTTTCTGTTAGTAAAAAATTAATAGTTGCATTATTGTAATATACAACATGTGAAAAACGCGCTAAAATTACTTGGCCATGCCAATGATTGATATCTTGTTGTATTTTTAATACAACTAAGAACCTTACAGAAAAATAACTATCCATAAAAATATTTATAAAAAAATTAAATGAAAAATATTTTTTTTTGCTTTTGTTAAGTGATATAACTAAGCAAAAAAGGATAATTGAAACATAAAACTGAAAATGAAGAAAATGTGGATATACTTATCTTTATTGTCAGTTATGGATTTTGTGTTTTGAACACAATGATTTATTATTCGTTTCCTTCCCGGATCATGTGATGAGTAGTAATGCTGAGTTGTCGAGTAAAAAGGTTTCAAATAAGCTATTACACTGTTTTAATGTATTATACTTACTTTTTGGCTTGACTTACCCTATACGTTTTTTCAGATACCACATATTGAAATCAAAGAGGGATTTTAAAGTCACTTTTGGGAAAGTTTTGAAGTATAAGAATAGGTCCCTGATTAGAGTATCTAGTGCTGGAGTCATTTTTGTCATCTAGCATTGGATCAAAACTATGAAATAAAGCTACGATGAACTATTACACAAAGTTTCTAATAAAACGCTTCAAAAGACTTTTTAATTAAATGCACTATTTTTACTGCCTTTATATATATTTTTAATATTTTTTTTTATTTCCAATGGCGGATTACAAGACAACTGCAAACAAAATGAGAAGCAGAGAATATTGACAAAAAACAAACAAAGGACAACACGAAAAATAACGAAAGAAAAAATAAGAAAAGAAACACAAGTTCACAGTATAGTCTATAAATCACACATTTTGTGTCTGGCCTCCCAATATCTGCCCCACATGGATCCAGAACTGAGTGCACGGCTGCGTGCCTAATGAATGGCGTCCATTTCTTCATTGGAGTCGCACAGTTTACAAAGTGGATTCTGGGCAATGCCTATCATGTTTAGATGCTTGGATAGGCAGTCGTTGCCAGTGGCGATTCGAAAATCGGCTACAGCTCTATCTCGTGGCCATTTTGGAATTAATAATATGATTTAATAAATTAAAAATTTCTGATGTTCTATTGATTTTAGAGCCTACCAGATTTTTTTTTCTCTGAATGTATTTGAAAGGAGAAAAAATATTTGTTAAAACGCTATTCAGCATTTCAAAATATGATGATTCAATGTTTTAAAGATGAGTTTTTACCCTTATTTTTTTGTATTTCCTAACTAATTTTGAAATATTTTGTCTTTATTTTTAGAAAATCTTAAAATATGTTAAATTTTCTTTCCAAGGGTTTAAACAGAGTTGATTTCGTAGGAAGGGAAATTTTATAATATGATAATCAATTCAAATGCGCGTACAAAAGTAAGATTCTTATTTAAGGAAAATTTTTGAAAAAATTAGCATTCAATGGCTGGAAAAGAATTCCCATTTCATGAAAAAGTCAAATTTTCTAGATTTACAAATGTGCGTTTGGTTTTTAAATTTTATAATTTATATAATCTGAAGGATAAAACTCCCTCCATCCTAAGAAACTTACTAACAAAGGTAAGAAACAGTCTCTTTTTCGTACATAAAGAGATTCAAATGAGTAAACTTTTTCATTTACTCGATTCGGAAAAGGTGTTATTTCAAAGCAAATGATCATTTTGTGTGGAAATCTCTAATTAATCCTTCTGCAGGAAGAAATATCGAGTTTGATGTACTTTTTTTTACAAAATAATTTTACAATTAATTTACTTAAATTGTTCACAAAAATATTAAAATACCACATGCACACTTTGCTATGAAGAAAATATACGTGTGACTTATATCAAAATTATTTTTTAATAAATTTGAAAAATAAATTGTTTTAAGTTATACATATTTTAAATTTTAAATGCAAAATTTTACGCATTCGTTTTGAAGAATGTAAACGGAACTGGTGTACCTCCACCTTAAACAAAACAGATTTAATGAATTAACAAAATACTATTCTCTGCAATGAAAGATTACAATTTTTATTTAAACATTTTTAGATATTTGGGAATTATATATAAGTTGCTGTATGTTGTTATCAAATCTAGGGGAAAAAATACTGAATTGCGAATGCATACATTATTTAATTTTCAACTGAATATCTCGAAAACTATAGAAAATAGAGATTTTAAAACTTGGGCTGTGTCAGATTGCAATATAACAGTAATTAAAATACTATTACAAGAATTTCAATCATCATTCACAGCCTTTGTTAACTCTCTATTAAGAAAGAAAATTAAAATAATTAAGATAAATAAATGAATGTTCATCGCAGTATCTTTAAGACATTTATTACTACAATTCTGTTTAAGTTAATTTTAAAAAGTCATTAAATTTACTTAAAATGGTCGAAACAAAGCAGTTTTTAATGTAGAGGTCTTATATCAATTATCTTAAAATAGTATTGGTATGTAATGCATTTTGTCTAGTATTAACTGAAGTAACCCTTCTCTCACGAAAACAACTGTATAAAAATACACTAGTTAGAAAATAAATTTGTGAAATGGTGAGAGATTGCGCTTACAAACATAAATTAAAATATTTGCTAGAATTCAAAAATTCAATTTATTTTTTATTTTAATAAAAAGCTATTGAAAATTACCTGAGGCAAATTACCTGAGGCAAATTACCTGAGTTTTGCAAATCTTCATATATGGAAAAACATATCTCAGGATTAAACATTACATATTTTGGGAAGAGAGCTAAATATTACCTTGTTATATTACATAACTATTGGTTACGGATTCAGTGGATTGTTTAAAAATACGGAAACGACTCTTTAAGAACCAATTAAAGAAAATTTCCTAATAAATAATGTTGAAAACCGAAAAAAAAAACCTTTAAAATATTTAATTGTAAATTTTAAGTACATTTTGTAAGTTTCAAGAAATAATTTAGGCTAAATTCAAAGAATTTATTCAATAAATTTTCTCCTTATAATTTATAAAAGTGAAATTTCTAAATTCTAATTTGGAGCATTATGGCAATCGTAACTGATTAGCAGTATTGATACTTACATACATATTATTAACATAGCTATATTATCAGACAAAATTAATATAATTTCCCCATTAAAATATCTATAAATAAATTGCTTAAAACTTAACATAGATTAATAGATATTTGTATTTAGTAACAAAGTTTTAAATGCTTGGAACTTTATTTATGTATACTTTTTTAATATAGTTAGCAAAATATTTCTCCAATGGGAATGCTTAATGTGTCTAATTTTAAATTCTGTTAACGTCGTGTTGCATTACAAAAAATAATTTAAATAAAATAGATAATGCTTGAAAAAATGGAAAAGTTATTTAATTTTAAAAGACAACACAAGAAATAATACAAATATTAATCTATAAAAAATATCTGTTAAAAAAACACAAGTTAAAAATATATCTCGCAGAAGATTATCTGAAAAAGAATAAAGTATAAGCGTTACTAATGTTTACTTTTGTGAAACTATTATGGCATATAAATGCAAATAAATATAGATTTGAAGGATAAGTATTAACACAAACAAAATATTTGAAACAATTTTTTGTTTCAAAATAAAAAACAAGAGGCTTTTAGTTGAAAATAAACATTGGAATACAATAATTATACACTACAATTAAATAATCTTTTTATTTTCTGAAATAAAAATAATGCTGATTATAGAGCAAATATCATCTGATATTCTTGCAGCTGCACTAATCAATTAATCGAATGGTAATTTACAAACTATTTGATCTCTTCCGGTAATTTTAATATTCTTCATAATGTAATTTCCGTATCCAATGGTGCAGGTAATATCCATAGGGGAGCATTTTCTATGCATTTCGGTAAAACAGTTCACAGTTCTTTTGTCAAGTGTTCTGTAGGGGAAAAAATAAGAAATCAATGGGGTAAAGATAAATACATTATATGCAAAATACTAAAAATTCACTAAACATGCAAGTATTTAGCAGATACAAAATATTTGAAATAGACTGATTTTTTTCTTACAGAAATAAGAGAGAACAAGTGTTCTCAAAATAATAATGTAAACAAAAAATTGAAAAATGCAAACAAATAAACAATGCTACCTGAAAGGTCAGATTTTTGTTAAAATTTGATGGCTAAGAAATTACTATTTTTATAATTCAAAAAGAAAGGTAGAAATTGAATCATAATTTTATAATAATATATGAATTAAATCAATTTTCTGAGAGTTTCATTGATGAGAAAATTAGTCTCATAGCTTTATAAATGATGTTTAGAAATTAACTAGAGAAAAAAGAGATTTCTTATTCGCAGCGCGCGCGCGTCAAATAGAGTGATCTAATTGCTCGTGTTCTTATTGGCTGAACGGTTAGAATCAAGTATAGCTTGGAAAAAGATATCTTTCTGCCTAAATGGTGATCGCATTCAATTATATTTTAAGGGTAGACTTTCTAAACAATATGAATGGTGAACGGCTTCTTTGAGTTCCTTTAACATTTTTCCCCATTTCTTAATCATTTTTCAATATTATAGGCAAACCAATTAAAGATCCCTTTAACAGACATTGTCATTTCCCTCAGATTTACAAGCAGTTGAAAAAAAATCTGGTATTGGATGAATATTTTGTGAGTGATGCCTTGGGCATGATGACGAGCAGACCAGTGGATTTGAATCTGGCCACAAAAAAAATTTGCCCCAACATATCTTGACTATAGAAGTCAAAATTTCTGAAAAAATAAGTAGCCCTATAACACACATAACCAAACTTTTACGAATACTATATACCGTATTTTTACGAATCTTCCTTTTTTTAAAAATGTTACTGAAAATCGGGAGTGGCTTAAAATCGAAAGCGGAAAAATTAGTTGGATGGAGGAACTAAATAAATAGGGATATTCTGAATGTTGGAGCAATTACAATTCCATGCATGTATTTAAAAGTCTTTCTACTACTAAAATAAATAAATTTTTCGATATTTATTAGTTCTAATTTTAAATTTTATTAATTCGTAAATATCGAATGTCGATAAACATTTTACACTATTTTTCATTGCCTTTCCACAAAAACTCGTTGAGAATTTGAGGTACTTTTCAAATGACGACTTAGATTCGAATAAATTGGGTAAATGTAAATATTTTCTACGCCTATGTCAGAACTTTGTTAGAAAACAAAATTATTAATTCAGGTATAAGTAAACACAATTTTACGTAGTGCACACTTTAATTTCAAAGAGGGATATCAATCTCATTGGGGGAGTCATATTCAAAGATAACTTTATGAGCAGCTTAGTTATTTTAAGCATAACAATAGTATACTTTCTATCTTTTTGTCTGCATAACAATGCTTTCGCAGTCGATACTGCAATTGACCCAATACTTCACTCAATGAAAATGTAAACATAACAAATTTAACATTAAATGAAGTGTCAGTAATATTCTGTAGTTGTCTTTTATAAAGCAAACCAATCAGGACAGTATATTCGTAGAAACAAAATAGGACACGAGTTATATTATTTCTTGATTTACATTATTCTGTAGCTCGGAGGGTGGTTAATTGTTTTGGCTTGAGGACCTCGTTGTGGAAGGGTAGGGCACCAGGTTGCCACACCATTTTCAAATCATTGCATATATTAGTCAAATTTGTACATCAAAAATTTATAAACTATTCCATAGAAGCTACAAAACATAATTTAGATACTGGCAATTTCATTCAAATTATTCATTGTACAAATTTCATATTTATAGCTACAAGCCTATTTTATTTTTGAAAATGTTTGTTGGTGCAATACATCTATCGCACATTTCTACAATTTTTTTTTAAACCAAGAGTGAGTTTCTTGAAACTCTTTAATTGTTAGTTGATGTCAGATAAATTACGCCTAAGCATACTCTTATTAATCCCAGTGAAAGAAAAACTTTGCTTGTATAAATATATATCGAGCCAAATATAAAAAACATTTTTCTTTTTTAAATTTTCTGTGGTCTTCGTGGTCTGAAAAAACACTCTTTGCTGGAGCTGCATGGGGTCCGTCAGTCCACTCATATTTTAACTAACGTTAGTATTCCTTTTTTTGTATATTTTTTTGACTTTTACTGTATATAGTTAAATTGATAATAAATGAGGCAAAATTATGTTTCGTTATATTAATGAAGAACTTCATATTTGAGAGAGAGAGAGAGAGAAACATTGCACGTTTTATCATAGTTTTATAGCTTACTACATTAATCTTCTTAATTAGAATGATGTATTTAAAATAGCGTTTCTCAAACTGTGGGGCGCGCCCCCTAGGGGGTGTGATAACCCTACAAGGGGGGGGCGAGTAAATCGAAAAATCAGAAATAAAAGATTATTTATAAAATTATTATTTTTTTTAACGGAAGCAAAACAAAATACACGCTGACATAATAAATAATAAAATACACATTTACAGTGATTTAATATATTTATAAATTTATCAATAGTAAACGAGAGATTTTGACACTCACTCCCATGGGATTGTCAAAAACAAAAATTATATTCAAAATTTATCTTGATAATTTGTGCGGTTGTGGAGTTAATTATTACACCATGATTATATATATTATAAATGAAATAAGTTAACATCCATTTCAGAAGGTGAAAATATTAAAGCATCTTTATTCTGCTCAATCTGTTACTTAATTATTATTTCCCTGGTTGATTTTACAGTTCTAATGCATCTCATTAAATCCATCATCAGATTCTTTCATTGCTAAATACAACTGGATAAAAGACTACTAATCTTAACTTAAAAACAAAGACAAATTATTTCTCTGACAAGTAGAACCAAATACACTACTCCCAACGAAGTTCTCGTTGAAAGAGGAATAACATACCCAAGCTCATCTGCCTTCCTTCATTCATCAACACCTGTTACTACAGGGTTTATAATTTAAGTCGTATTGTACCACAAATTACATTATTATTGCATTCGATACAATGATATTGTATGGGGGGGGGGCGATGAAAATTATGATAGAAAGTTGGGTCGCAATTACTGAAAGCTTGAGAAGCACTGATGGAAAAGTAATTGACTGTATTCATAACAATTATTTTTCTGTATGAAATTTCGATAAATATTTTTTCACTTGATATAGTACATGCATTTATAATTTAAGTATCATGATACGATATGCAATGAACATTTTACAGAGAATGGGTGTACACATTATTTTGTATGACGCAAATGATATTTCAACGTAGGTTGGTTTGTATAATTTATTTTGAAAATGAAATAATTCTAAAAGGGACGTTTTCCAGTTTCTCTGCAATAATTTTACAAATGTTTAGCAATAGTTCTTAAGGATATTAAACAAAATAGGATGCAAAGGAAATCGTTAAATTATCTCGAAATAGTAATTTGGTGTTTCTCAAATTCATTCTAAAAGCAATCGTCTCATAAATTTTGCTGTTTTAGTAAAATCAGTTAAGTTTTCAGACGCCTTGAAACTAGTCAAGTCGTTTTTGATAAAATAACTAATTGAAGTGTTTTAAAGATTTTAAAATTGCAAATTGAAATAAATGCTTTCTCAAAAAATCAAAATAATCTATAAAACATTTCGTTTAGATTAATTTACATTTTATTCTTACGACTTTACTATTCTCAAAGATTTCGTTTTCTAATGACACTTGTCTTTGGAATACACTAATATTGTTATAATAAAACGCTCTTTGAAATTAATTTTTCTCAGAATAAGAAGCATCGAATTAATAGATTATATATTTAATATTCAGTTTCAAATGCAAGTAAAAGAAAATGAAAAAAAAAAAAAAGAACAGTAAAGAAAAATTGAACAATGTACTAACGTGGAGTTTGATAAGTAATCTTCCAAACTGTCTGACGAATCACTGCTTTCGCAGCCATAATTAAGTGATGGATCCTTCATTTGGAAGCATGACGGGATCTTATAAGGAGGACACTCTGAAAAAAGAAAGTAATAGAGAGAATATTTCTTTTCTGTGTCATAACGTGCATTCTATCTTCACTAATTAAGCATTTAAAATTTGTAACCATTTTTAAAAAATAGTAATATAAATAATTAACTAAAAAGATTTGATGTTGAGCAAAAATAAATATTTTTGTAGTAAAGCTTTGTTTTCAAAGTAAGTATATAAATCTAATAAGTTAACGATTAAAGTTTATCAAACTTTTCCCTTGGTTTCATGATATGCAAAGGTATCCCACGTAATAGAAAGATAAATAAAAGAAGTCCAAAATAGTGACAGTTCATTGCAATATTAAAACCGTTAAACTTCAAAGCATACAAAACAAGGATTCTGATTAAAGAAAAAGAAATAGTTTGAAGATTGTGAGACAAAGGTGCCACACAATTTCTTAAAAATATAACTCTTTGATGCTAATTTTATTCGATTCTTGGAACCCTGAAAAAATTATAAATTCAGAGAATGCATCAACAAATAAGCAAGTAGGACTCAGTAAAAAGTAATACCAGCTCCCGAAGAATGTACTAGGTCTGCAATGGTAGTTACCAATTCGCAGCCCCATTTGAAAGAAGAAAAAAAAAACAAGTAATACAAAAAAAAGTTAATTCCTACTTAGGACAACAAAGAAATTTTTTTATTTTAGTTAGGTTTTATTAAATAATTATAATTATAATGAAAATATGGATACACATATGACAGAATCACAATATTAAGTGGCAAACCCCTTTAAAATTAACACTAAAAACATTTTAACCACATTTAATTTGTGATTACTTTTTTTAAAACAAAAGTTGAATAAAAAAGAGAAAATTTTTTTATCAAAAACCAGTGCAAAATAAATGCTGACGCCTAACTAGTATGATTAATTATTCAGGTTAGTAAAACTTCATTATAAATTTAACAAAAGCTGTTTTATCCAATGGTGCTGTCATCTGGCGGAATAATTTCGACTGAAATATCTCTCTTAAACTATAATTAATTAATTAAGTTTAGTTAATGAATAAATATTTGAAACAACTGCATTAACAAGCTTCAAAAAATACGTTTGAACTTGAGTGGCTGAAAAAAAAGTATTTTGTTTGGGATTGAAAATTTGAGCAAGATATATAAATATATATAGGAAAAGTGTGAACTAATAGAGAAGGAAGTGAATAAGCAAAAGGCTTAATACGTATGACAACATCCAATATAAGAGCTATATAAACCATAGAGTAAACTTTCTTCCTCATAATATATTTTTGAAAATTAAATTAATTTTTTTAGTATAAAGGCGAGACAAACAGATACATATTCAATTTAATTTCAACATGTTTATGTGAAAAAGATCAGTAATTCTCAACTTTTTAAAAGATACCGCACTCCTAAGGTACGGAAAATTTTTCAACGCATTCCCTCTCTGTTAAAATTGGATAATTTAGAGTGTGGGAGGGGAGGAATTGTTGAGCTATAAAAGGCACCTCGTTTTTTCCCCAGCAAACTTATTTACCAAATTTGCTTCATTTAACTCGTTAAAATATTACCCGGGAAGGCAGTTGCATTTTCTTTTGTTATATTTAAAACGCACTAAAATTACTTGGCCATGCCAATGATTGATATCTTGTTTTGTCTATGAATCACGTTGTGAACAGATAAAATGCCTCTGGACGACGAATCTAGATTGACAACCTACTCAAGAAAAATATTTTTCTCTATGAAATAATCTTTCTGTATCTGCCGTCAAGTCGCCTGTAGTATCTGCCATCAAGTCGCCTGTGGTATCTGCCGTCAAGTTGCCTGTAGTATCTGCCGTCAAGTCGCCTGTGGTATCTGCCGTCAAGTTGCCTGTAGTATCTGCCGTCAAGTCACCATTAGTATCTGCAGTCAAGTTACCTTTAGTATCTGCAGTCAAGTCGCCTTTAGTATCTGCATTCAAGTTGCCTTTAGTATCTGGAGTCAAGTTCCTTAAGCCGCCCATACGGTATAGTAGTTAGTGACACTGATTGCTGTGCCGTAAAGTCTAGGTTCGAATTCCAGAGAAGACATGGGTGTTTGTAAATGCATAGTGCCTTCATTGCACGGGGGTGCTCTTTAAATGTTCGTAGAACCGTAAGTAACTCTTGTAAGATTGGGAGAAAGGGAAGAGAGGAGGGAGGATCCTAACTCCAGTCAGAGTGTTCTTCCTCTAAAAGTTGGGGTGGAAACGAACCAAATAGTACTGTCACCTGCATGGTGCTCAAAGCAACGGCTAACGACAAGCGTACAATTAGCCTTTTGCCCCAAAGAATTTCATGGTTCTCGATCTGATGTTACTGTCCGTCGGGTGGGATAAGTAACAACAAGTTCCTTACAAGAAACATCTCTTGAATTATTTTTCTTTTCGTCATTAACTGGACATACACTATGATAATAAGTCCTCATTAGTACTAAGAAGGATTGATCCATCAATCAGAATAGAAAGTTTGGGGATTATCAAAAATTTGCATCAGGAAGCCTCAAATTTTCACCTATTCCAACCTTTCATCGCTGTGCTATATAATTGATTAATAGGACATTATTTAATTTATAACAGTGGACACACACTTATAACATAGACTAGGGATGGACATTAAATCGGTCGCGATGAACCAGTGTACCACTATGACATTTTGAGGGTGACCGCCTTTTCTAAGACTTAAGACATGCATACTAAAAGAAACATATTTATGGAACACCGACACCAGCTAGACTAGAGAATTGACTTTTCACAGTCGATGCGAATGTTTTTACTTAGGCAAATGAATTTTAAATGTGTAGACGGTACTTGTACATTCAATGGAAGTGCGCGAAGGTGCTTAAGGTATCCGACTACCCTAAAATTGGGAATTTTGCCAAAAATTGACAAATTTTTTTATGATTTTATTTTATAGTAAAAACAGATACAATTACTTTAAGCAAGATGTCACACTTCAAAACGCGTTTTACTCGAAATGTGAGTTTTTGAAAATAATCAAACGGGGTCAGCGATTGCTAAAAAAGTTTTAAAAATAATTAACTGAAATTTTTTGTGTAAGTTCTGTATAATAGTAGAAGTGTTTTAACTATCAGATTTATCAATCACTGTTTTATGACAAAATTTACTGTCCCTTATGTGAATATAATCACTGTTTTTTTTAAGTAATTTCATATAGTAACTGAGATAAAGTGCTCTAGTTTTTGTAAAAATTAAAATATCTCTTATCCTGAAGGTCATTTTGACAATGAATAACATAGAAACACATCAGAATTGAAACATCGAAAATTTATTCATAAACCTTTGGTACAGAATAGACCGCGTTTATGTTATTTTTTGTCAATTTTCATCCATTTTTTCCCATTTTAGTTATAATAATTTATTTTCTCTTCCTAATTTGAGCATATTTTCTTTTAAATGTTCTAAAAAAATCTAAAAAGAACAAAAAACTTATTTCCATTTTTTTAAAAAAAAAGTTGTTGCAACTAACCTTAACACGTTCATTGCCGTTGTAAAAGGAAGAATAAATAATATGAGATTCCAGCCATATAAATCAGTTTTTCTCTTACGATGACTGAAAGGGAGAATCAGCCCTTCCCGTGTTATCGCGGGATTGGCTTTAGAGATATCATCCAAAATCCCGCGCTTTCACGGGATTGGGTTCTCGTGTTGTCCTTGTGTCCCATGAAGGCGTGAGCCTTGTCAGCAAACAAATTTAAGTAAATACGTCAGTTTCAGCGTCATCGGCTCACATATGTTCTCTGCTCGCTGCATTGAATATGCATTAACGTGGTAAATTTGTTTTGTGTTTTTTCAGTAAAAATAGCGAATTGTCACATTTTAAAAGAGTAGTGCCGAAAACAAGTGTTAAGAAAATAAAAGATACAATTTTAATCCAGGAGGGCCACACCTACGTCACTGAGTGGACCCCAATACCTTAAAAACCTTAGAAATAGCCATTACCCTTGAAAAGTCCTCCCACCCCCACCCCTGACATAGACGATGAAGGAACAAAGTAAGAGGGAAACATGTTTGTTTGTCAAAATACAAGATCACTATAAATAACTAATAAGCGCACTCACCTTAACCATCTGTCACTTAAACAATGAAAGCAAATTGAAAATATTGTAAAGACATGTTAGTAGAATATATTTATATTCAAGGAAAATAAAAAATAATAATATTTTAAAAAATTCAACCATATTTTTATTTTCAAATGTATTAGAGTATCAGAAAGTTGAAAATTGATTTACCTTGTGAGTTAAAAGCGCAAATCAAAAATGGCTCTTTATGATCAGAAATGTTTATTTTCTTAAAATCATTCATATTTATTTCTTTCAAGTTCCTTAGAATTTCAGAACCAAATGGCCATTGGTGGCTGAGCATATTTTCATAGGTTTCTCTTCGGTGGGAGTCAATCTCTCTCTTGAATCTTCTGTACTGGCCTTTGCCATTTGATTCGTAGGACCAATTCCTTGCTGCAATCAAAATTAGACGGAGAAGAAATTTATATTATTCAGTAAAAATGAACTAAAAATAAAAATATTTATCAAATCTCTTTAGTTTGCCAGATTGGTGCTTTTAAAGTATTTCAGTGTAACTGTATAGAATAATATACTCGCATGTGAATCTTTAAAAAATATTTTTAGCATGATTGGAGCATATTAGTAAAATAGGTATCTCACTGCAGAAGAACATAAATGATCTGAGCTTGTCATGAGCATTACTGCTCAAATGAAGACACGTATACGTAGTACGATCTGAAAATTTGCGGTTTTCTGCCATTGCTGACGACTAAAACAAGTACCTAAAGTAATCCACTTGAAATGGAGTCACGGAACCTTTCCCTACCTGCCCAGGTTGATTTAATCCATGTCATATGACCGAACCGCACGTGCATCAGTTATCTTACGAAGCTAGTTAGCTTTATTCCGCGATCAAAGAAAGATGGCTGTTCTTGAACAGCGTGGATCATTAAATTTTGTCAACGCTTTGGTAAAACATCAATGGAGATTTTAGAAATGTGTGGTGTTTGGAGATGTATGGGGAATCTACCGTGGTAAGATCCAAGGTTTACGAATGACATCGGTGTTTTAAAACCTAGAATCAATAGGATTCAATGAATGCGTTGGACGACCTTCGACTTCACGAAAAACGGAAAATGTTGCGTTGGTGTCTGATTGTGTTCGAAACATCGTCGCCAAACACTTGAACAAATCTCTGAGGCTACACACTTCTCGAAGAAGGAATACATTCGTCGTAAACGTCCCCAGTTCTGGCAGAGTGACGACTTGTATCTGCTGCAAGACAACGCACCAACATATCGATCCCAATAGGTAAAAGAGTTCCTCGCCAAAACTCGCACTTAATTGCTTCTACATCCCTTCTATTCCCCAAACAGAGCCAGGTGTGGCTTTTATCTGTTGCTATCGATGAAGAGAGATGCTGTTTTGTGTCAGCATATGAAGTAAAAGTAGCCTCCCAGGAGGCATTACGGGAGGTTGTGCAAAATGGCTTCAGCTTCTAGAAATTATACGAACGCTCGCAGAAGTGTATCGTCGCCCAAGGGCACTACTTTGAAGGTGGATGTGCTTCGGTGCTGTGAACTATTCAAGGTAGGGGCTTTTACATCTTGTTACCGAACTTTTGGATCATACTACGTATGTATAGCTAATTTTTGATGAAATGCTTGATACTAATTGAGTTTGCTATCAAAAATTCAAATAATGGCATCAGTTCCGAAGAAGGAATTATGTATCGTGGAATCTGAATAAATTGCTAATTCACTAAATTAACATTTTAGACTTTTAAACACTAAACATACACACATACTCCTTTACAAAGAAAAAAAATGAAGCATCCCAGGCTGTAATCCATTTATCGCAAATTGTTCACTTATTCTTTATATTAAGTCTACAATGATTAAATTTTCCAATGCCAAAGAAAGGAAACTTTAAGGACAAGCCTTCATATACAAGTCCAGTGCGCATTTCTACTGTGCAATTAGCACTGAACAAAACAAGTAGCAGTAGTGAGCTGGTTATCTTTCTTTTCATTGCCACCGTTACAGTTCCTTGAATGCAATGTCAATAACCTTCGACGTTATCGAAGACATTAAGACTGGTTTCACACCAGGCAACTTTGTGCCAGTCATATTTTTTCCTGCCACAACTCTTCTAATGTAAAGAGGAGAGAGAGTTCCTTTCACTCGCCTACATGAAGTTGACTGAGAAGGAGTGTTGTTAGGGAAAAGGTAGTGCCGGATTCATTGGTACCCAATGATTGAATTCGAGGAAGAAAAAAAAAACTTTCCCCATTTACAATACACAAACAGCCATGTTGGAAGAGCATATTATTCCTAATATTCTTTTAGTTCTGTCAACTAATGGGGAGGCGACATATTTTTCGAGTGGTTGAGGGAATGGTACAGTAGGGAGTTTTAGTTGACCACGTGTGAAGGAACCCAAGCGATTTCTATTCAAAATTACTTCTTGATTGTCTGCTCCTTCTGTTAGAGGCGCCATAAGTCGACTCTTATGAAAGAGCCCCCCAAACGAACTAGCTGTCCAACGGGGATTCATCACAATGAATGACTTGCAGCAATTTGGACTAGATGGATAGATGTGCAAAGGTGCAGTTAGTAGAACAAAGGCTTAGAAAGGTCAAATTTTTTACTTATATATTAACCTAACTATGAAATAAGAATCTAATCACTTTCTCAGAAATCCCCCAATTAAAGACTTCGTATCTAGATTGGTTAAAATATAAGTACCGATTTTAAACAATACTTTGGAATATGCTTACAGTAACACTATTGGTTGATGGAATAGAGAGTAGGAGTTGTTTTGTTTTTTGAGGAAATACACTAGCACGCAGACAGTTTCCAGCTTTCATGATGTTTGCACTACGTCACTTACAAAGGGAAATCGGTTAATATGAAGAATAAAGATATATACGGCTCAAGTGGGAAGGGGAGGGGTATAGAGATATATAGGGGAGGGGTCTGTGGATTTGGAGATTTTTACATAGATATTATGGTGAGTTAACGAATTCATTCTGGCTTCCGGACACCTATCGCTAAGTGAAGTAGCTCGGCAACCGATTTTGGTCGCCAAAAGAAATTGACATCGCAAAGCCCCTCCCCCTATACTACACTTTAACCGATATATAGTTAAGCATTTTTTTAAAAAAAACTTTAGTTAAAATTCTTTTATGAAACAATACATTTCTAAATTATTCAAAATAGAAACGTTTTCAAATACCGTTCAGTAAATTGAATACATAAATATCGCTTTTAGATTTGAGATAATCTTAAGGCAAATTTCCTGCTAGCTACATCGAATGCTTAACGATAGATTGAATAATGATAACATAGTGTTAGGGCTATTATTTTGATAATGTGATTAAGATGGTTGACGAGAGCTCCACAGTAAATGTGAGGGAATTTTTAAAAGGTTTTCGTTCCTGAAATGTATGTGTTATTTTTAAGAAAATGATATCTGCTGTAGTAAGTATCCACAGCAAAGTTTCAAATAAATCTTATTTAAATGAAATAAGTTATTCCAGTTCAGTTCTTGTTGGAGGAAACTATCCAACAATCAATAACAGAATAAAAATAAAGCACAAAAATGGTTAAGATGAACCTGTATTATTGCAAAAAAAATTATTACTGGGTAAAACGTTAAAAAACAAACCATGTATTCCTTCGGAAACACTGTCATAAAAATCTTACTTTTTATTTACAATTTAAACTAAAAAAAGCGGGAAAAAATTACCATGTTCTCCATAACTTGGCATATATTGATTAGTTTTCTTATGAGTATTTCTGGTATTTTCAGAATAAAAGTTTACTTCATCGGGATAGAAACTTGGGACTTCGTCGGAATCTAAAATATTATAAAGTAATTGTAATATTGAAAAAAATACCAATCCGTGTTATTGAAAACTAACATTTGTAGACAAAATAAGACGAAATGAACCGGCGCTTAAGTATTAAATATTTACAGCAATATTATTACATTAAAAACTTAACGTACAAACTCGAAAGACATGGAGTCAACGGCATGTTTGCATTTAAAGGGATGGAGAACACGTTGGGTTTTCTTTTAATAAGTTAATCAGATCAGATCCATCTTTGATTTCCTCACACTTTGAACTGATGACGTACTTGGGGTAAACTTAGACTACATGTTGACTTTTTTGTACAGTTATGATTATAAACATTCCTTGTTACTTATAAAATCCATACTGAAATTTAAAGTCAATTTATCTTTAAAATTATCCTTTGAAATTCAAAATAGGACCTTAAAATAATTACCTTTTACTCCATTACTTGGTTGATCAGAGTCGTTTTTCAAATTTGTTCGCGGATTTTTTCCAGAATGCATCTTTAATTTGTTCGAGTCATAAGCTTGATTTTTTTCTTCAAAATCTGACGAATTAAATAATTACAGAATTACAAAAAGGGGGGAAACATTTTTATCAATTTGAAATTGGTATTTATTTTTTAATGCGTTCGTAAAATAGTTGGTTTGTACGGCACGGTATAATTCCAAGGCCGAAATGTAGGTGCCGCCACATTACGGATTGACTTGAAACGGAAATGTGACCATACAAAAAATGCATTACCGCCAGAGAGAGTTTGGATCCCCATGAACGAGCATCACTCGTTTCGATGTCCAATCCTGGATTACGTACATTTAACTAATTTTCCCTTTTTTTCTCTAAATGTTTACCTTGTAATGTATAAGTGTCTGTCCTTTGTAACTGTGATATTTTACGTCACTAAATATATTATTTTACCCCGAGATTTTGTTAATTACTTTTGGTTTTCCCCAGTATGGCAGTTATAGGTTTAAAATGTAAATTTCTTTTTTTAAACTATAGAACATGTGCTTTGCATTGTAAATGAAAATACTTTGAAAGATGAAGATAGAGGTCAATAATTAGGTGTGGCAACCATTTTAACAAACCTTTTTTAGGTAGTAGGTTCTAAAAAGAGAAATTACTAACAAGAATTTCACGTGTTATACAATTTTGTGTGAGTTATTCCTTCCACAACAGTTATCTTTACGTAGTTATTTTAACGCTTGAGAAATTTGGGTGTTTTCATTAACAAGTACTTACCATCTATGGATGTCTTCTATCTTTGGATTCGTGTAGCAATGGTTACCTTTGAAATTATCAGTCACAAGTGGTGCTGTACAGTTTTATACAGTGTTATTGTGATACCTAAATGTTACTTTCTATCATCTAACTAGAACAATTTCAGATGCATAACCAATGGAAATTACATTTTCTTGGTTCCGCGTCTACCAACATTTATAATTTAACTAGAAATTTTCTGAACACAGTATAAGTAAAAAAAGTCTTATGGGGGTTCACCCATGTGATTGGTTCAAAAAATTGAAAACAAATTCCCCATAAATTGCTTTTTTAACAAGCCTAGAATACGATGGTAAAGAGATTTCTTAAAATTCGAAGCCGTTATAAAGAAGCAAGTGTTAGAATAGCAGCTGTTCAGAGCTCTGAGTTGGCAATCGAAGGCTGGGCCTATTGTGTACATTCAGCTTGATACCATTGACTCTTTTATGTAAATTACGTTCATACAACTATAGACAAGTTTGTAGAGGTTTTAAAGGAAATACCCATAGTTATTGAATATTTAGTCGAGCTTGTTTTAGTCTTCGCCACCAAGCATCGCCAATTGAGGGTAAGTTAAGATTTTCGTTGTTTTAATCGGACTTGAAACCTCAAACGCGTTTTTCTCAAAACTGCGTTTTTCAAACATTCCTCCATCCTATTTTCAAGAACGGTTTGACCGAATGACTTCAAATTTATAGGGTAACACATATATACACACCAAATGAACTACAATCAATCCAAAATTCAAAATATTTCTATTTTTATAACAAAACATAACACCCCCTCCCCCCATGAAATTCGAGACTTTTCTTCAGAGACCTACCGAAAATCTAATTATAGATATTTTCAATTGAGTACTGTCCATTCTGAGAATTTAAGCTTATAGATTAAAAAATGCCGTTAAATTATTTTATTTCAGATAAGCCGGAATCGCGGAGGAAGTGAGCGTCCATTTTTTCGAGGAGGATGTGTTCAGAGCGTTATAACTCACGCTCTATTGGATATTTTTGGCTAAACATTTAAATACATACTCTTAAAATACATAGTATATAAATGATAAAAAAGTTCTATCTTTTTACTGGTCGTAAAAAAAATTCTCTAAAAATGCTTAAAAAACAGGCCGTTACATGGGTAAACCCCCTTAATAACTCCAACAAGTGTTCCACCTTTAAATCAAAACTTTTAATAAGAAATCACAGAGTCTTAAAGGACCACTTGCTAACTTAAAACTATGAATTACCGATCCATTTAAAACGGGAATTAAAAAAAAAGGGCTTAAAAACAGAAATAACGCTATGATTAACTCACTGGAAGTAATCCAATATACAGTAAACTAATAGTTTCATTTTAATCCATAATTTAAAAGCTCTTTTTTATCGAAGTTAATACCAATTAAGTTAATTGATAAATACATTAACATCCTTATTTAAGTTAATTTAGAATGTTTTCAATCTTATCTTGGATCGATAAAATTTTGGAAAAATAGCTCTATTTTTAAATGATTATCCTATAAAAGATGTAAACATTTTTCTATAATTATGCTAGTAAAAAAATAAATGATATAAAATAATCTGTACTAACTGTAATAGTTTACTCTTTTTTAATATAAGAGTTCTTCAAAGATAAACTTTTTGTATGAGGCAAAGGGGAAAAAGTTCTACTAGTTCATTATTTTCTAGTATATTTTCTTTGAAGCATGTCACCATTCATTAATTGTTTGGCTCTCATTGCAGAACTGCGAATTATACATGTTTCTAAATATCATGGATTCTCCTTTCCAAAAATAAATTGCATGAAAAAATAAGAACTGGTTAGTTTTGGAATATTTTTAGGATTTGAAACAATAGTACAGTTTCTTGAATAACGCATTCACGATGAACCGGGTGGGCGAAAATTCCGTAAAAACTTTAAAAATTTATAAAACTCAGAAAATTACACAAAATAAAAAATGGTTTGCAGGTTTAAGATAGATAAGTCTCGGAAATTTTTTTAAGATAAGAAAAAGAAAGAAAAAAAAATTCAAAACACCCGATAAGTGGCGTTTCCGTACATAAGTGAAAGCAAAGACTCGCAAATAACAGAAGTAACTTTACCAAATCATTTATTACAGCAGCATGTGCTCCACCCATCCACCACCACTAGGGATGACACATTCCAAGCGTGTCACAAATCCAGCAACGGCTGAGTGCAGAATGTCCGCCTGTATACATGACAACTCTCAGTGGATTGCATCTTTCAATTCCGACAGATTGGATGGACGGCATTAATACACCCGAAAATTTTAATATCCCCATAGTCAAAAGTTTAATGGAGTGAGATCTGGAGATCGAGGAGACCATGTAAAGTTTAAACGTTTGCTTATGATTCTTAGAATTGGTCGTCCGGATCTTACATGATCCTCGAGCGATCCAGTTTCCTCAAATCGCTGAACAAGCTTTATGAGGCGTACCACTGTTGAAGGCCCTTTTCCAGTCTTCACATTTTTCTGAAGTCGGAATTTACGCAGTACAACGCTTACTGATTCCTTGTTCATGAAAAACAGCTTCACCAACACAAAGCTTTGTCTTTCTCGCTCAGTACCCTTGTTCACTTAGTTGGCAGATAACGAAGAATGAGATCTGGACCAAGAGCATCAGTATTTGTGATCACCTGTCTCATTTGCATATTTTCAATTCAGTCGTTTGTACGAGCGCCATCTATTGGCAGGTTTTTTTTCTTATCTTAAAAAATAATCCCGTGACTTATCGATGCTAAACCTGCAAACCGTTTTTTATTTTGTTACATTTTCCGGGTTTTATATACCCCTCAGGGGGCTCACCTTTTTTAGGTGAGTACGGGTGTCACAATCCCGAGGTGCCCTAGTGATCTTTTTCTTTTCCCACGGGGTTTACTGTCTTTGGTAAACACGGGCTTCACGAACCTTGGGTACCCTAGTGATCCTTCTCTATTTTCGACCCTCTTTCTTGTCATTCAATTCATTCTTTCTTTCTCTCTTTCCGTCTAGACCACAGATATTAAAACAAATGTTTGGCGCAGTATAGCCGAAATTGGCTCTTGCGCCAGTAAACCCCAAAATCACTCACTCACTCACTCACCCGGGTTTTATATAAACTTTTAAAGTTTATACGGACTTTTTGCCCAACCGGTAGTTTAAAAATATCTAAGAACCAAAACCTATCCGCATAACAAAGATACTGTTTACTAGCAAAAAAATACAACCCCTCTTGTCATAATAACTGTGACTGTACTAATCAGCAGGAGTACCCTTTAGCGACTATTGACCAGGTGAGAAAAGGTCTTCATACTCGGTGTATAATATAAGGTTTCCATAAACAGCTTAAAGTACAAATGAGCCTACTGATTAAAAATGAGCCTACTAATTAAAAATTCGCTGTACTTGCATTTATCTTGTGCAGGAGCAGGGGGATTTAATAATTTCTATGTTGTTAACATGCAGGAATAATATTTTGTATATTCCAGCGCATTATACCTTTGCTGTTTAAATTTAATATTAGCATGCAAATTTTGTGATATAACAGTTTTGATGATCAACAATGTATGTACTGATTTTTAAAAGAGAAGAGAAAATATATATTTGAAATTTGAACTTAGTAGAAATAATTTAATTTTTATACGAAATGCACAAAATTTAAAAATTACTTTGTTCTCCATAATTTGATCGATATCCACTTTCTTTCAAATTTGACCTTCTATTGCTTACAGAATAGTCCTCCAGTTTATCAGTGTTATAAGCTTGAAGGCCTTCCGAACCTAAGTATATGATAAATGATACAGTTAAAATAAATTAAACAGGAAGTCAACCTAAAATTCAACAAAACAAGTTCAACTTTGTATCACTTTTTTGCTCCTTGGGTGAATCCTATTGCACACCACCAAGAGATTTTGAACTTTTTTTTGTCGCCAAGTTGAGTGATACGTTTGCCAAGTTAGCTATCGTTCGTTTTTAGCTTTAAAGCAAGAGATCGTTCTTAGTTATCATTACTTAACTGTGATTGGAAATTAAAATTCGCGACATTAAATATCTATATAACAGAGTTAATAGGCTTAATTCATGTGACGTCCTAGTCACATGATAATGATAGCATCGTGATTCTAGCCAATCAGTTTAAAAACTCACGTGACGTCATAGTCATACGATAAAACTTATCCCGTGTTTCCAGCAAATCAGTTCACATGATTCGTTGTTGCCAACTTTTGCTCTTTGCAGAAATGTTCTCTAAAAAGTACGTATGTATACAAAATGCGTTTTAATTAAAAGTATATGCATAAAAAATTAGATTTTTTTTTAATTAAAAATTTTTTTTTATTACATTTAAAATTTTTTATCCAATTATGTATTTTAATATTTGAAATTTTTTGAAGTTTTACAAATAGCAGCAAGTACAATTAGTTTAGTGTATCTTTTGAATTCAATGGAGAACACGTGTTTGTCTTTATCATGTGACCGTCATGAATTGAGCTCATTGCGTCATTTGCATCTTTTCCACGCATAACTGATAACTACGTGCGAGTAAGACTTGCTTTTTTGAATTAAAGAGAGAAAATGAGAAAAGAAACAAAAGGGAATGATTGAATTGTGCGTGGAAGAAGGTTTGAGTGCTGTAAACTACGAATGTCCGAAATGTTGAAATATTATGCGTTTGCGAGAAAGTAGATACCATTATACGGTTATGATTTGAGATGCCTTTCGAGAGAGAATGATTTGAATAAGATCATAAGGAAAGGCATGATTTTAATAAGATCATGCTTATTCAAATCATGCATGATTTAATAAGACCATAAGGAAAGGCATGTAAGTTAACAAGAGTCCTTTGAGTTTGTGTAAAATTTTGATTGCGACGCGTTAATGGTTTTTCTCAAAAATCCCACTGCCTACACGGATAGGAATTTTTATTTTTATTTAGCAATCGTTACAATATACTCACCATTGGAAAAGGACATCCCTTCGTATAATCACGTAATTTTTCAGTTTATTCTCTTCAGGATGTTCTTAATACTTTTAAAGAAGCTAAAGTTTAGGGGAATTCGCTCTAAGCTTAAAAGTTTCAAATTTTTTTACGTCAAAAAGAAATTTTTCTTTATTTTTGAATGTTCTTAATTTCCATTTTCTTATAAGCTAATTTTTTAAAATTACAATTTCTGTTCGTCAGGCATCAATTTATTCTTTTTAAAATGTCTTTAATATTCTATTTTTTGAAGCACAGTTTTGAGTGAATTTGTTCTTTAAGAAAAAAAAAAGTATTAATGTTTGCCTTCTCGGACATAGCACCATGTTTTTCCTAGTTTCCGCGATCTCGACTTCCAAAATCGCACCTTGATTTCTCCAGTTTTACACCAAATTTTTTCTATTATTCATGCATTACACAAGCAAATGAAGTAATTTAGTATAAACTTTGAAATTCATTAAGGGAATAATATAATTCAATCTCTTGCGGAACTATAAAAAATAATATTGTTACGAATTTTGAGTAAAGAATACTTAAAATAGTGTAATTAATTTATATCGGAATGTGTAATACGTTTATATTACTCGATGAAGTATTTATTTCATGTTAAAACTGTAATATTCGGAAGCAATGCCATTCCTTACATTTTAATGGCGAATCAACGGAAACTTGGCGAAGTCTTGGCGGTAGAACCAAGTTGGCCTCATTTTTGGTGACTATGTTGGCACCATTTTAGTGTATTCATAAACCTAGGGGTTCTTCTGGAAATAAGTGGAGAAATCTAAGAAGATCAGAATCTATGCCGCAAGCATATTTTTCTCAAAAGATCCGTAAGGCCTATATATAGGGAGTCACTCGCCGAAACTGAGTTAATCTTGCTTTGACCGTTGACGAATAGTATTGATTTGACAGTAAAGAGTCGACCAGAAATTAGTTATTACTTAAGCTGTAGCAAAAGACGAGCGAGTGTTTGTGAATAATCCTTAACATACTAGTATTTTAGACTCTGATAGTTGTATCTAAACGCCATAGGAAGTGTGTAGACCTTCTGAGATTTATTCTGCGAATAAAGCTGCTGTATTTCAAGGATTGTTTTTCGACAATAAATTTTCATCTCTCCTGAAGAACTGTCTTGCTTTTTGTGAATGATTGCATAAAATCCTCAAGCCCCGATTAACGAAGCAATATAATACAATAACGTTCGAGCATAGCCAGGCAATGGAAATGATTTAGCAAATAAGTCCGATTATTGAAATGATTTCCGGCGCAAGAAAAACTAAACTTTTCGATAAGGCTCTTATCTCGTAATTTCAGTTCTATATTATAAATATTTTTCCATGAAATCATAAAAGTGATTCCATGAGATTTAAGCAAATCAGACAAATTTTTATTTCTGGTATGAAATCTAAAATGCAAATGAAAATCCACCTTTATTTTTATATTTTTGAGGATGAAGATCGCTTCTTGGATCCGTCTGGCCAGTATTATGAGAATAATATTCTCTTTCGTCCGGGAGTACATCAATATCTAAAAAATTTCAAATAAGAAAAATTATAAACGGAATTATTCAACTATTTCCAACGCACGAAATTTGAAACTTTTCTATAAGGCTCACATTTAATATAGTTTCAGTTTTTTTCTTGATATCTAATTAGGTAAGTATAATTGTAAATATATTTCTATGATATCATAAAAGTGATTCCATAAAATTTAAGCATAACAGACTAATTTTTATTTCTCGCTTGAGATTAAAATTGCAAATGAAAATTCACCTTTTGTCTTATAGTTATGGGGATGAAGATCCTTTCTTGGATATGTCTGGCCAGTATTATGAGAATAATATTTTCTCTCATCCGGGATTACATCAATATCTACAATATTTCAAATAATTATATATTGAAATAAAAAATATAAAAAGCATTTTTTAAACAGTTTCCAGCGCACGAAATTTCAAACTTTTCTATAAGGCTCTCATATTATATAATTTCAGCTTTTTCTTGACGTTTAAATACATATGAGTAGAATGTAAATATATTTCTATGGTATCATAAAAGCGATTCCATAAAATTTATGCATAACAGACAAATTTTTATTTCTCGTGGAAATTCAAAATGCAAATGAAAATTCACCTTTTGTCTTATAGTTTTGGGGATGAACATCATTTCTTAGATCCGTCTGACCTGTGTTATGAGAATAATATTCTTTCTCTTCCGAGAGTACATCAATATCTAAAATATTTCAAATAATCATGTACAGAAAAGAAAAATTATAAACAGAATTATTAAAACGATTTACAAAGCACGAAATTTAAAACTTTTCTATAAGGCTCACATTTTATAATTTCAAGTATCTTCTTGCCACTTAATTAGATAAGTTTTTTTATAAATATTTTTCTATGATATCATAAAAGTGATTCCACAAAATTATACATAAACAGACAAATTTTTATTTCTCACGGGAAATTCAAAATGCAAATAAAAATTCACCATTTGTCTTATGATTTTGAGGATGAAGATCACTTCTTGGATACGTCAGGCCTGTATTATGAGAAAAATATTCTTTTTCTTCCGGAGTACATCAATATCTAAAATATTTCAAAAATATCATGTATTGAAAAGAAAAATTATAAACAGAATCATTAAAAGGGATTTCCAGCGCACGAAATTAAAAATTTTCTATAACGCTCCATATTATATAATTTCAGTTCATTTCTTGACATTTAATTAGATAAGTATATTTGTAAATATATTTTTAGATATCGTAAAAGTGATTCCATAAAATTTAAGGAGACAGACATGAAACATAACAGTCAAATTTTTATTTTGCACAATAAATTCAAATTGCAAATAAAAATTCACCTTTTGTCTTATAGTTTTGAGGATGAAGATCACTTCTTGGATTCGTCTGGCCAGTATTTTGAGAATAATATTCTTTTTCGTCTGGGAGTACATCAATTTCTAAAATATTTCAAATAATCATGTATTGAAAATAAAAATTATAAACAGAATCATTAAAAGGATTTCCAGGAGCACGAAATTTAAAACTTTTCTATAATGCTCACATTTTATGCAATTTCCGTTCATTTCTTCACATTTAATTAGATAATTATATTTGTGAATATATTTTTATGATATCATAAAAGTGATTCCATAAAATGTAAGCAGACGGACATAAAACATAACAGTCAAATTTTTATTTTGCACAAGAAATTCAAATTGCAAATGAAAATTCACCTTTTGTCTCATAGTTTTGAGGATGAAGATCACTTCTTGGATTCGTCTGGCCAGTATTATGAGAATAATGTACTTTTTCGTCTGGGAATACATCAATATTTAAATATTTGAAATATAATTATGTATTGAAAAGAAAAAATATAAACAGAATTATTAAAACGATTTACAGCGTGCGAAACTTAAAACTTTTATAGTGCTCACATTTTATAATTTCAATTCTCTTCTTTAGAAAAGTATTTTTATAAATATTTTTCTATGATATTGTAAAGGAGTAATTCCATAAAATTTAAGCAGAACAGAAAATTTTTTACTTCTTGCATGAAATCTAAATTGCAAATGAAAGTTCACCTTTTATCTTATGACTTTGGGGATGAAGATTTTTTCTTCGATGCTTCTGGCCAGCATTATGAGAATAATATTCCTTTTCGTCCTGGTGTACCTCAATATCTAAAATATTTCAAATAATCATGCATTAAAAAGAAAATTTTTAAAATAATTATTAAAACGATTTCCAGCATACGAAATTTAAAACTTTTCTATAAGGCTAACATTTTATACATTGAGTTCTCTTCTTGCCATTTCATTAGATAAGTATAATTGCAATTATTTTTCTATACAAT